>CAJQZJ010033945.1:725967-744819 GCA_907164525.1 Lophiomys imhausi
TTCTTCTTCTTCTTCTTCTTCTTCTTCTTCTTCTTCTTCTTCTTCTTCTTCTTCTTATCTCCTCCTTCTCTTCTTCTTATTACATTAGAAAATAACATTCAGAGTTGAGTGGTGTTTTTCACCTATTGACTGTCACTTGTTTGAAGTGCTCTGGGCTGACAGAGGATGGAATTACATTCAGATGAACTGATTCACAGACAAACCTGCTGGTGCTTATCGAACAATATACTTCCACCTTAGCTAATGTGAGTCCATGCTAATACCCCCAGCTTCTGTCACAATTACAACTCCTCTGGTCATTCTGGCTCATTTGTTTTAAACCTGATTTATTTGTTGCCTCTATTTTTAGAATGAGTTTCTGCCATCTTCCATGCATTTACTTGATTTTTCAATTACAGTGTAGTTGTATAGTGGTTTTAAATTGGTGCACACACATACCCTGTCATACACGTTTACCAAGTGGAATTTGATATTTTTTATGCATGTCTTTTTTACTGGGTATACTGAAGTGGTGATCCAAACTAAAACACTAGCTCAAGCATTTGATAACCTGGGAGAATACATGCTCCAAGAGGCTAATGTTTAACACACCGACTTATTTTTAAACAGAGGAAAAAATCAATTAACTGAAAGGCTGAAGACATAAACAGCTTCAAAGATAGGCCAGACCCTGACAAAAACAGAGTGCTTCCTCACCCAGGGCCATGCCTCCAAGTGACAATACAGGTGCTAATCTCATTCTGTTAAATCATTCATGAATGTAGAATGGCCTATCAAACTCAAATGCAAATAGATAAATGAACTCAAACACATGAAAAAGATAATCACTGTCTGGCTCTCTGTTGTTCCTATGAATCCCAAAGTAGATCTCCGGTCTTCACAAAGCAGATATGTGTAAGAAGTAGAGGAGTGACCTCTGACCAGTTCTGTTTGGAGAAAGGTTTTCAGATTTGATAAGTGAAGGGCTGGTAAATCAGTGGCCAATGCCTTAAAAGCAGCAAACTGAAAATACATAAAGACCCAATATTTTTTGTGTATCTTCCAAGGAAAATGACATTTCTTTAAGTCAATTTGTTTTCCTTATACAATGGACATCCTATTAATAATTTATTAAGAATCTCACTTCTGTTAGGAAAAAAAACCCAACTTTTTCCTTGCAGCAGAATGCTTTTAACTCCCAGCAACTTCATTGGCCCCCATTGCATGGAACTGTGTTAACCAATGCTGGTGTCTCTCAGTAGCAGCAGTTGTTCAGCCCACTCTGCAGTAGTGAGCCCTTAGAGAACAGATTTGTCTTCAGTCTCTGGACATGTAACAGATACAACACGACCAACAAATACCAAATAGCCCAAATGTGGCATAAGGAAGAATAACTCAACATCATAGTTTCATAATTAGCAGTTTCCCCAGGAAAATGAATGCTTTCCCCGACTTTATTTCGGTGCTTTGTTTTGTGATATGAACATCACACTCACCAAAAGGCAAGTTCTCAAGAAGTGGTACCGTACTTTGTGCTTTTGAAAGCCAAGGGACTCCTGGTTCTTGATTTGTGCTCCCTTCTCCACAATAGTATTTTTTGGTTTTCAATGGAACCAGTTAATCTGCTTGAAGGTTCTCAACTGTTGAGGAATGGACATGTGCATCACAGCAGATTTAAGGGAGCTAAAACACACATACAGACACACACAGACACCCTCACTCATTCACATACTCACACACTCACTAACACACACTGCGCACACACACTTACATACACTCATATACACTCACACTCAAATACTCACACACTCACACAGACTCACATTTACACTCATACATTCACTTGCATACATACTCATATACACATTCACACACAGACGCACACAGACACACACACACACAAACACACACATACACACAGACACACACATATACACATACAGACACACACACAGACTAACATACACACACAGACACACATACATACACACAGACACACACACACACATGCTTCCCATAGTCACAGCCTCAGAGATTTGGATGGGGAAAGATTGAGGTAAGCTTGGGCATTGGAAAGCTACTTTTCTAAGTATTTCTGAGGAAGGTGGGCTGCACTCTGTTTCATCCTCTGGAGGTGGTTAAGACATCTCAGAGTTCCACCCCCCACTAGCTAGAAGTCAGTGCTGAGTGAAAAGTCACCCTCCGAGTGAGTGTTGTATTATATCAAGCTTTCCCTGGAGAATGGGTTTTGCTTCCCCTTGGTAGAATACCCAGAATGCAAGAAAACTTGGGCTGACCAAAAAGCAAAAAGTATCCACAGTAAAAATATTTTTTTCAAAAGTACGTCCAAGGAGCAAACCAGTTGCAACATGGATCAGCTTCCCACAGCACAGACATGACTAGATAGCCTACTTTCTGTTAAAAAACAAAACAAAACACACCAGATGGAGTCTCATGGCAAATGCGTCTGCTTGCAGGGTCTGGAGAAGGTGTTTTAGCTTGCATACCCTTGCCTGTATTATTATGCCTTGTGAGGTGGAATCCAGCACCGGGACACACAGGCTGGGCTAAGCTCTGCGTCTCAGGAAACAGCGCCACCTGCTGAGTACCTATGACATAAAATACTCTACATTGAAGTTGTCAGGGTAAGTGGGTTCAGTGTGTACTTTTCGCTCTCTTACCATGACACCCTATTTCTAGGTACCGTGCTCTTTTATGAGCTCATTCGATGTGACAATCCAGAACTAGTCGGTGTTTTGTTACTAAAAGCCAGACATATTTCTCTAAGTGTCTCAACTTAATTTCTCAGGTAGACAACCCAGACAAGGAGTATAGCATGGGCAAACTCAGCCAGCCCTTGAAGAACCAAAACAAAGTGAGTAGACAAAACCATACATCTTTGCATAGCATTGGTTTACAGACAGTAGCTTGATGAAGGTGGGAATACAGAACTTTCATAGCCCAAAGGTTTTCTCTAATGTCCAAGAGCAGTCAGTGTCATTTTCTGCAGGAATGGGTCCTCATAATAAGTCAGCCCCAGGGAAGCTCAATTTTGATTAGGCTAAATCTTTAAATAAATAGAATGATATTTTTCTCTCTGGCAGCTATTTGTGTATTTATTTTTAATGTTAGGATCTACCTTATATAGGATTCTCCTTGGTGTTTGGAAAGTGAAGTAACACACACACACACACACACACACACACTCTCTCTCTGTGTGTGTGTGTGTGTGTGTGTGTGTGTGTGTGTTCTAAGTCAGACATTTGAAAGACAAATATTTTATGTAGGGAAATGTTGAAAGTAAGAAAGTTATATGCAGGTTTCATTAATTTTTTTAAAAAAATATTTGGCTTTCAAAATCAAGAACACTTAAAGTTTTGTAAGTTTTATTTTCTTTTCTGAGGCATTTTGAAATATTTTAGGAGATTTTACCATGTCATAATAATGTTATTTTATATAGATTTTAGTAGTGAAAATAAAGTTAGTAGACCCCACTACCCTCCAATATAACTGAAAGTTCATTTCTCTGCCCAAGTTTTCCCACACTTATGAAGAAATACCAGACTTTCAATTAAAGTACAGCACTTAGGCTCTTGTGAGGTCCTGAAATATTTGATCATAGTTGAAGAAAACTCTAGCACACATTATAAGTTATAGCGTGGATATGTGCAGATGGGAGTAATTAGGATTTTCCAATTTGATTTTACTATTGGAAAAATAAAATGTTTTCTTTTGAACTGTTTATTTTTATGCATCCAGAAAGTGGAGGACTCACTTCCCATACCTTTCCATACCTTTGGTCTTGTGGTAGCTGTGTCTACCTATTGGTCTATATTCAATATGCTAGTATCACTAGACACAGATATATAAATGTACACACACACACACACACACACACACACAGTTTGAGAAAAGACAAAGAAAAAGAATGCACATAGTGAGGGGGAATAGACTGAAAGTGTAGTTCTGCTGTGCTCTTTCCCAATCTGCATGTGGCCTTCTTAACCAATGATCTTGATTACTCATCTCCTGGAGACCCCAAGAATTGCCTCATGCCCTCTTAGAGCTGTCAGTTTCAGAAGCTTTGTGGCACACATTCGAATGGTTTTACACTGCATAGAACTAGAAAATATTCCCAGGAGTGGTTGAGAACAGGATCAGATCCCTCTTCGTTGGAATGACATCAGCAGGACAATATTTCTCTTAGACAGAATTTCCCCATGAGCTCTACACTGGAGTGGGGAAGAATTCAGAAATTCTTAGCAGTATCTCCCCCAGTTCTTAAACTTGAATATGCCCTTTGTTTTCATTTTTTTATTGTTTTGTTTGTTAATAAGGTTTTTTTTTTCAATTCTAAACATTTGGTTTTAATCTTTCTCAGAGTTGCTATATACTGTAACAGTATTATTAGGCTCACCTACCAGACAGAACTGATTTTTAAATGTTTTAAAATTTGCAACTTTTAAAATTAAAATATAAAGTTATTTTATCCCTCCCTTTCCTCATTCCGACGCTTCCCATGTCTTTCCACTTGCTTCCTTTTCAAATTCATAGACTCTTTTTCTTTAATTATTGTTGTAACATATAAATGCAAAAGTATAAAAAACATTTAGTATTTAGTATTACTTGTATGTATACGTTTTCAGAACTTACCTCTTGGTGTTGGGTAATGAATTAGGGAGTTCATCCCTGAGAAGATTAATTCTCCCTCTCTTAGCAGTCTTTAAATGCTTGTATCTTTTGGCCTAGGAGTGGGAACTCGCCAGATGTCCCCTTTCCACATCAGCATATCTGTTGGTAATGTTGAGGGCTTATTTAGGCAGCAAGATTGTTGAAGTTTAATTTTGGTCCTCTGGCTCTTAAAATGTTTGCCCCCCCTTCAAAGATATTCTCTCAGTATTAGATGCGGGGATTGCATTGTTGATGTAAGAATGGAATCCAGGAGTCCCACAGTTAGTTGTTCTATGCATTTTGACCAGTTATGGCTTTCTGTCACGGTCTCAATTGGCAGTAAAAGGAAGCTTCTGTGCTTATAATGCACTTAGCAATTATACTGGTTTACGGAAGTGACAGTACTAGCTTCTCTAATTCCATAACCTCACTATCCATGGGTCATTGGTCTTGTTTCCAGTACCAGGAATGATTTCCTGCTTACTAAGCAGACCTGCAGTCTAATTTGACAGTTGTTGGTTAGTGCTCAGAGGTAAGTGCCACTATTGCATCTTGCCCTGCTGGTCATTGTTGTGGTTTATAGGCATCACTGTTCCCTCATCTGTGGTTTCTAGCTCCAAATCTTCAAATATGAATATATAACCTACAGTAACCACAGAAATAATGAAAGTTGAAAAGAACCAAGTTTATGGGGATCAGAGGGTGGAGAAAAAGGCCAGATAATATTGATACAATGAGACACTGGGGCCAACTTTAACTGGGGAGGTGAGAGTGAAAGTTAATGCAGAGGAGAGGGAGTAAGGATAAATAACACTAAGGATGTTTGAAAAACCATAAGGAATCATTTTATTTTATATTACCTTAACTTGCATACAAAACATGTAAGTGTATGTGTAAATGATGTGACACTTGGGGTGACAATGTTCCCCCAAGAGCCATAGACTAGTAAAAGCCTCAGTGCCAACCAGAAGAAAACTCCTTTGTAGCTATTGGTTAAAACAGTCCAAAAGACTCCTAAGACAATATAGGCTATTGATGTTGTCCTTGGTTGCCTTCCAGAAGACGAAGACAAACCCCCATTACTGAAGACACTATGTACTTCAGACCCAGCACTCGAGGGTATCAAGCTGGATCTGACCTGGAAGCCTCCTCCCTGCTTTCATAGTGCTAGACAGTGCTATGCAAGGTGCCAAGAGCTGGAAGCAACCGGAACTAATTTTTATTCTAGATCCTTTAAGTATTTGCATGTGTTTTCCCTTCCATTTATCACATAGAAAGAAGACATGGGAAAATAAATGCAAAAAAAAGAAAAGAAAAAGAAAGAAAGAAAAATGGAGCATAGATGATAAACTGTGAGTGGGTGCTGTGCCGCTGTGCCACCAAAGCTTGAAGCAATAAGCTTCCCTCAAGGCCAAAGCAGCAGCAGCAGCACATTCCTCTCAAAGCTAGGCATGCAGTCACTGGGCTCTGCCTAGGTCTTTGGGTAGATGATGGGTGGCTTCCAGTGCCTGCAGCTGCATAGTAGAGGCAAAGCAAGGAGCCACTTCTGGCTTTTAAGTTATGGCTTGTGTTAAGGAAGGGTTGTTAGGTATAGAACATGGTCGATGGTATTGTTTGATTTCAATCATTACTTCTAGTGTCATAGACCAACTAATGTCCTCATGCTGCTCTAGCACCAAGTCTCCTATTATATTGTGACCTGTCACATCAGCTGAAGTGTTTCTAGACTGAATAAAACAAAGTCTGGAGCAAGAAACAACTTAGCTTTCCAAGACCTACTGTTTTTGCAACTTTAAGCTCAGTCTTTTCTTCAGCCTTGCTTATCGTTGAATCCAGTTGTCGAAGATCCAACATTGTTTTGTTTTTTTTTTCCCCCCAGTGGCAACGATGTATTTGATATGTCAAGTAGGTATAGTTATTTGCACATTTTCCATTTCTCTTGAAATTTGTTCATGTAAAAACCAAGTCAGTCATAAGATTATACCTTTAATTTGATGTAAGAGTTGTGTTTTTGGCCTTAAGAAAATCGTTGTTTATACTGGAGTGGTTTCCATTGAGTAAAATCATAGCTTTTTAAATAATATCTTAGCATTAAGAAAGGCCACACCCTTGTGAGCAGCTATAAATATGGAGTTTATGCTTAAAACATAAACCTCAGACTTATGGGTATTTTCTTCTTTATGTTTAAAAAAAACACTAGAAAGGAAAGACAACTCACTATAGTTATTTCGAGAAAACCAGTTTCCATAAATACTTTTTATTGCAAAATTATAAACTTATACTTCCTTTTTCCTCACTCCATAATTGGCTTCCTGCATCGAATTCACCTCCATGCTGTATATTTCCATAAGAATTTTCTCCCAATATTTGTGTGGTCAGGAAATTCTTCTATTAATAGGTGCATAGCACTTTCCCCACGTGTCCAAAAGGATAACGTGCAAAAGTCTTTGATGGGACTCACGGCTCTTCAGAGGCAGGCCCCCGGCTTTCCAGCTTCATTCCCACCCTAGCATTCTTCACCTGTTTCCTTCCAGTTCCTTCCCAGTTTCAACAGTGCATTTACTCTTTGTTCTGCACGCAAAAGGGATTTTTCAGGGTACTTTTATCCCACTATGATTAGCTACATACATACATACATACATACATACATACATACATACATACATACTTATCTGTGTTCCTCGAGGCTTCTCTGTCAGAAGATGTTTTCTAACCTGCCCACTCTTTTGTTTCCCTGACTCTCGGTTTAGAAAAGAGTGTGTACGGGTGTTTTGCTTACATGTATGGCTGTGTACTATGTGAGCGAGCGCTTGGTTCCTGCAGAGGTCACCGATACCCTCTGGAACTGGAGTTAGAGGGTTGTGAGTCTGAGAACTGAACCTTGGGTCTCTGGAATAATAGCAAGTGCTCTTAACCACTGAGTCAGCTCTCCAGTCCCCAGCTCACTTTTTATATGGTGACAATTTATCAGCTAACCCACTTAGCTTGTAAAAGTTTTCTAAATTGTAGGCAAATATTCATTGCATAAGTTTTACATATTATTTAATTTTTGCCATGCAGTATAGTGAGTAGTACTAAGTGTGCTCCAATGGTTTTCCATCATCTACTTGCAATGTCTTTTCATCATCGTACTGAATCTTTGCAGCTATTTGTCTAACAGTAACTTTCATCTTCTCACGTATCCCAGGCACTGGTAGCATTGAGTCTGTGTCCACTGTGTGATCCCCACCATGATGTTCTGCCTTACAGCATCCCAAAAGGACAGGGCTGAAACTGTGAGCTGAGCTGAATAGATTTTCTTTTTCCTTTAAGCTAATTAGCTTGATTATTTTATAACATCTCAAGTCTACAACTTTTAATTCTTTTTTTGGTATATACATGTAAGTAGATATACTGGGTCAAACTCTATTAATTTTATTAATTCATATTATCTTCTACAATGTCCATACCAATTTAGAGGTTCATAATGCATAATTCTTCTAATTATTCACACCCTTGAAAAAAGTTGTATGTATTCACATCATTTGAATATTGTAGCTTTGTAGTGAGTCTTGAAATAGAAAGTGGGACTTCAGTAAAATTCTTAATGAATACCTAGAATATTTCAAAATACATTTCATTGCTCAGTCCAGATTTTCTGATTCTGCTGCTTGTTCACATTTCTTCCTCTTTTTATCTAAACCAAAACTATTTTTGCTCACATTAAATAAAATTTGTCACCATAAGACTTAGCCATATAGTACAGGATAACTATTGTACAACCAACACACCAAAAGGAACAGGAATATAGACTTTGTTGATGAGACATTTTGCCCTAGTGGTGCTGCCATGTAGGTCCCCAGTATATGGGGAGGCTCTTGGCCCTCATATGGCTGTTGAACTGGGTTGGGGGACTGATGTGTGGGGACACCCCACACTGGAGGAGTAGGATGAGAGGGTGGGAGGGTAGGACTGGGAGGGGTGGGGGGCACTGTGATGGAGACATGGCTTGAAGTAGTGAATAAACATTAAAAAGGTAAAATAAAATAAATTGTAAAACAAAACAAAAAAAAGTCTTCAGGACTGAGCAGTCGAGAATTAAGAAATAAATTTTTTAATACTACAGAATGTATTTTGTTTTCAATAGCTATTGCATAATATTTGAAATCAGGCATACAAAACAAATTGTAACATAATCCCTCTGCAACCACTAGACACCACGCCAAGGAAGTTTACTAACTATGGTTTCCATTTTAATGAACAATAAGAAATAATGAATACTCCAATTTATTAGCAATAGTTCCATGTATGCTTTTGAACAGCTTCTTCTAATCAAGAATATGTTTTTTTTTCCTTTAAGGAATCATCAACAGCAAAAGTTTATACCTCTTTATATGTTATTGACAACTCCCACCCTCTTCACTTTCAGGTGCTAGAGTGCCAAGGATCATTTGCAGTCATTATTTTTGTTTTTTTCTAATATAACACCTGAAGGGGACACTATTTTTATGGGAGGCAAATTACTTAAAAATATCCCCAAGCCCTTTAAGCAGAGGTCAGTGCACATATTAGCTGAAGGCAAAAGGAATATGCAAGCCCAGGCACCCCTGTTGAATTCACAACTTGGATTTAGGCAGCTCCCTGCTGTTGGCTTGGTCCCCTTGGTTACCCTTCACCATGCTCATAATATCCAGACAGCATGTCAGGGCCTATCTTAGCACCACATATCAACATGTGTTTGTACTGTTCCCATGGTACCTGGGTCTGGGGATTTGTCCTGGAATTTCCCAAGATCTGTGTTTTCAGCAGCTGCACACAGGCTCATTCTCCATGGCGTTGAATCTTTTGAGATTCAAGTGGTTCTCTGATACTTTATCCTCAGGGTCCTGTCTCCTCATCCTTCTGGAAAGGTTCATGGGGACTTAACTACACTGGTCTCCATAGGACACGTTTTCTTTGCTGTTTTTCCTCTTTAGGGAAGTTGAAGAAGTATTGGTTACTACTTTTTCTTATTTTAAATTCTTGTGATAAAAATTTCAGAACTCTCTTGCAACCCCTGGAATGAAAAAACATTTTATATTTCCAGATAAAGGTTTAATGCCATGTAAAACCTGCAACATGATTGGCAACCATTCTTGTATATTAATAAATACAGAAGAGGGCTTTCAAAAATAAAAATAAAATGATGAACATCTACATAAGACATGCAAAAGAGGTGTTTATAAAATCAAACAAATATGTTTATCCTGAATGATAAACAAGCTTATCATATTATTACCTACACATATGTATAAAACAGTTAATGAAATTCCATTAATTTGAGAGGGATCATTGAAGGCTTGGAGGGAGTAAAATGAAGATGAAAACGATGTAATTATACTTTAATCTCAAAAATTAAAAACAAAGAAATCCTTAATTCCTCAAGTTTAGAAAATATGTTGTATGGTAGTTCTTGGTTTAAGTATGAAATGTATATTTAAATTAAAAGAGTAAGTTTGATGAAAAAATAAGAGCCAAATCTTAGCTTGAGAACCGCTAAAAATATGTTTTAGTATTCTTTTTTGTTTTCGTGTTTTGTTTTGTTTTTGTTTTTGTGGTTATTGTTTGTTTTGGAGTCAGTGTTTTTCTGTGTATCTCTGGCTGTCCTGGAACTTGCTTTGTAGACCAGGCTGGTCTTGAATTCACTGAGAGCTCTTCCTGCTTCTGCTTCCTGAGTGCTGGGATTAAAGGCGTGCACCACTACTGCCTTGCTAAATTTTAGTATTGTACATGTGATAGAGTTCTCTTATATATGAAAGAAAGAAAAAGTGGAAGAAAGAGAGAATATGGGGGGCGGGGAGAGAGCTAGGATGAAAGAGTAAGCCTAAGAATCTGGTTGCTCAGATATATTTGAGCTTCAGATACACAATGAAAAACCTTTTTGGTGTAAGTACACTCCAACTATCATGATAAATACTTGTACTAATTAGTCATTGTCTGTTTATTGAAATTCAAATTTAATTGCTTCCTATATCTTACATATTGATATTAATAATTAAAAACAGCATTCACTCAGGGATGAGGAGTAACCTAAGTAGTTTGACTTTTCAAAGGTGAATTTTGCATGAATTTTGATGAAAAGTCTGTTGGGATACCAGTGAATCACTGCTTCAAGCAGAGAACACACAAGGACACATGGGGAGGGAGCGGTGGTGAAATAATGGGTGTGAATATGGCAATTCCTGAATCTAGATATCTGACAGATTTATTACATTCTATATTTGTATGTATATGGGAAAATATATTTGAGAAAAATCATCTGAAGTAAACAGAAATCGAGCACATCAGATATTGTCATCTAACATATTGAAATAGCATAAAACACCCAATCTGGACACATACTGGTGAAATTCTCCACATCAACATTTTTATCATTATTAACTTGGCTAAATTTTTTGTCACCATCAAATATGTCTAATTGCTCTTGATACCATTTATACTTTACAGTGGCTTCCATGAGAAAGTAGCAGGTAAAACACAAAATACTACGTGTGTGTGTGTGAGAAATTTCTAAAGAAAATACAGTAGAACAGAAGAAATTACACACCAATTCCCCAACCTTTTAAATCAATGTTTTGGAACTTTAGTAGTTTATAACATGACTTAAATATCTCCCAAGGAAGTGATTGGCACAGAGATTTGTAGTCTAAGTGTAGAATGAGAGAATTGCTGGCTTAACAGAACACTTTGCATTGTTTTTCTAATGCATCTTATAGAGAAGGGATCATAAAGAAGAAATGGACCATGGACTATGAAAGCTGCATGGTTTGGTTAAGAGAAAGATGGTGTTACACTGTATGTATTTATTGACTTATTTAATTAAGAATAGTACTGCAGAATTGTAACAGTAAATTTTTATTTATCAAGCATATATTTATTAATACTTAACAATTACCTAACAATTGCCTATAAAGTTCCTAAATACTAAAGCCTGAACCCTAACTCTGTAACACCCTAATACCTATAATACACACATTTAACACTAACCTCAGGTTTCTCAAAGGGATATTTTCCTCTGGGCGTGGATCCTTATGGATGTCTGGTCTTAATCAAATCTTTCAGTCTTAAAGTCTCTGAATTTCGTTTGTCAGATCCTAAGACAGTTTATAGAGTCCAATTATTTACAAGATGAAAAGTTTTTTTAGGCTCACCATTCAGATGCTTTAGGACTGCAAGGGTCTTGCTTCAGTGTTCTGTCCAATCAGAAGACCCTGGGCTCCAAGGGGAGACAACTCCCCACCTAGAAGCTCCAGAATACCGGGAGGGGGGGGGGAAATCTGTCCCCAGACCTGCAACAGGTTGGTACAAGATGGTGAAGTCTCCCTGTGAGACTGTGATGGGAGTTTCTCTGCCAGACGAGGAGGATGGTAAGTGAGACAGGAGGAGGAGAGCACTCTGCTTGAATCTTGACTTAAATATCTTCACCTGTTTTAATGAATTGGCAGCATGATTTTTGGCAGAAGCTTTTGCGCACTTCCAAGTCATGACCCTGGACAATGTGTCCCTCCATAGCTTTTCTTGCAGAAGGCCAAGGAGCAGCAGGAGACCACTGGATCTGTTGCCCTGGATAATGGTGGGTGCCTCAGGGCATGCCCTCGCCCAAAGTCCTATGATCGAAAAACATCATCCATCTTTGGCGGGTTCCCAAGGACATACCATGTTGGACATAAATCTTTTACCTTAAAGTCCAGGCTTTTGCTATTCCAAGATCCCTATGCCATTAAATGCTATCACTAACTCCATCACACAGAATGCATTCCTCTGAGTCATTGTCACAGAATATTTTTTCTGGATTCCTTTGTGAACGATGAGCATTATTACCACCCCAACCACAGAAGGTATCATGAGAAATAGCGTTGTTGCTCACGCAGGAGACATCTGGAGTTTACTTGATGTGTAATATCCAATTCAGTATTCAAGTTTTTCATGTAGTTTCTCTTTGCAATGCCCATCTGCATTGAGTTTCCCCTTCTCAAGACATCTGCAATACTCCTTTCCTGCCTAGATACTTTTATCATTCCAAAAGTCTTTTCATGTGGAAGTCTGGTAGTCTGGAAAGTTGGGGGTGATGTTTAGAATTTCCTGCACTCCTTCCTTCATCAAGACGTGGCCCCACTTCTTATGTCACCTGGTTGTTTGATCTGGAAGTTACTTTAAGGATCACCACCAAGACCTAAGATTTGTGGATAGTGAGCGTGTTTTGCAGCACTGTGGGTGTGCCCTGAGAAACAGCCAAATAAAGGTAAAGCCTCAATGTGCCAGGATGAAAGAGGATTTAGACGTAATTATTTTTTCTGGTTCACTGGAACACGTCTTTCTGAAGGTTAAATCTGCTATAATATGAAAGTTGCTCACACACTGTTCTCTTTTGTACAAGAGGGCTAGGACAGCACCTGCTTTCAAGGCTCAGTCAATTGAGGTGTGGAGTTAAGGCAAATGTAGTGAAAATTTAATCACCAGTAGAGTTTATGAGGCATCATGGGAAGGTGATTTCCTATTCCAAAGGATGGCCCTAAAAGGTTTACTTACTATTTTCTATAAGAGCATATTTCTCCTCCCTAGTAAACACAAAATGGTGGATGTGATTGGTATTTCTTAGTGTATAATAATAATAATAATCTTGTAGTGTATTGTAGAAGGTTAACGTATCATAATAATAACAGTAAAATTTCTTAGTGTATTATAATAGAAGTTTAGTGTATTATAGTAGAATTAGTGTATTATAATAATAGAATATTATATTTGATATAATTTCTTAGTGTATAGCATACTGATCTTATAAGAACATCAATATAATATTAATAGAATTTATAGTGTATAATAATATCAATATAATACCCAGATATAAGGTACTTAATACTTTCCAATTAGCATTTCAGTAATTTTTGACAAGTTAGCAATTTAATTATTTGAACAACTCTTTCAGCTATCAGTTAAAGAGAAATAATTTGCACAAGTTTATACAGGTGTTAGGTGGCTGAGCTGAGCTGACACCAACGTCTCTGTCAATAGTGTTACTATCCAAATGATTTTATTATCCCTTCTTCACTTTTTACACTTCTAAAAATAGGAATTCCAGGAAAATCTTCTTTTGTTGTTTTATGTTATAGTCATCTGAAAGGAAAACCATCTGACTGGTAGACTACGCTGACAAGAGATGCCCCGTTTGTACGTGAGTGTGGTCAAGAGAAGTGTTTCAACAGTTCAGACCATAGGATATAGTGAAAACACAACAAAAACTATCATCCCTGACAGCTTAAAGAAACGGAAGTTTTCCTGGGACAATAGAGAACTGGCAACTCGTTGGGGAAAATATCCCATTTTACTAGGAAAGCTGCAAAATTTCCCTGTGAGCAACCAAGGCAATGCTGCATGAATTCAAAAGCTATTGAATTCACAACAAATAAGGGAAGCAGTGAGCTGTCTCCGGCTGCGCAACATCTGTTAGAACTACACCTGCTGCAAAAAAAAATTTCCTGGTTCCTTTCTCAAGAGAAAGTCAGTCAGCAGGAAACGAGGCAAGAACACAAAGACTTTCCTGAGATGGTCCTTGAGTTTGCCTTAATTACTGAAAATATTATGTTTCCCCTCTGTGTACATAATACTTTACAAGGTACTGGGAAGCAGGGAGTGGACTGTGCTTGAGATTTTAGAGAGCATAGGAATGTCACAGGGACATCAGTCAACGGGGTGACATCCACCAATGCACCTGGCTAGTCTTGACTCAGCGGTTAACATGTGAAAACCAATCATGTCTTACTCACCAGAATAATTCGAAGACTCTTCATCCTGCCTCTCATTTGTTTCTCTAATTCACTAGAGATTCTTAAGCTCCAGAGTTAAACAGTACCACCAGAGAGCCTTCTCCAGATTGCTAGATGCTTGGCATCTAGCAATACCTGCATATCTGGTATTTCTGCAAGTTTCCAGGTGACAGAAGCTGCAGACATGGGGACCACAAGTGTTAACTACTGCTATGCTGTACAGAAATGAAACTCTCCCGCACAAGTTGCTCTAGGCCAGTGGTTCTCAACCTTTCTAATGCTTTACCCTTTAATACATTCCCTCATGTTGTGGTCACCCCCATCCATAAAATTATTTTGTTGCTACTTCATAACTATAATTTTGCTACTGTTACAAATTGTAATGTAAATATTTGTGTTTCCCAATGGTCCTTGCCACCCTTTGAAAGGGCCATTGGATCCCATGGGGTTGAGAACCACTTCTCTAAGACCTCTCTACCTTCACAGGACATTTCCATCTGATCCTCCTGTGAGTACCCACAATCAGACTGTCACTCCTTACTCACTCCCAGGATTTACTAGCTGTGAGAAATTTGTTATATTAAAGAACAAATAAAAGAAGTCAAGCGGGTCTAGTCTGCTCAAGCTGGTACATTAGAGCAGGTATTCCCCCAAATGCTTCACTATATTAACAAATAGGAGCTTTTATCTAGGACAAAACCATTGCAAATACTAACCTTGTCCATGATTATGTCTGAAGCCTTGGGAAAGCACTTGACCTCTCCTTCCTTGACTTGAAGGTCACAAAGGTAACTAGTCCAGGTAGAATTATCAAAAATGCTGTATTGAGGCTTCTGAGGTTATTATATGTGCAGCATTATTTAGAGAAGAAACAAGTACCACTTTCAAGTCTAAAATGTTTATTATATTTATTAGTATGTTATGATGTCTGTTAATTATATTACTACATAATAGAAGCAGGGTTTACTGCATGACATTAGCATTATTAGTCACATAATTTTCAAAGCAAAAGAAGCTATATTGTAAAGCCTTATTTTTTCACTATTTGAATATTTAAACAACATATGTTAATAAAATATATATTAATAATATATAGTATGTAGCTATCTAATACCATGTACCAGCATGTTGCTATGAATAGTACATGATTACTAAACTCCTAACAATATATTCATTGTATTCATAATAATATGCAAAAAAGGCCTTTAAATAGTTCTAAATATCTAAATTCAAGACACATTTAAGATATCCTAAAATATTGCAGGTAGCAGATATAGTCACATTAAAATACACAAATTGTTCAAAGCTGAATTATCAGTGTGTCACATGTCCATATAAAGTATGTATGCAGCGTTAATATCATATATGGAATATTGTAAGTAATGCTACTTGTGACTTCTACATAGTCTACATACCCCTAACCCCCAGCTCCATAATTACTACCTGAAGAGGCCTGCCAGTCTCAGGAACGTTCAGGTATGCAGGCCCCTAGGACCAGAGAGGTTAGACCCTGCCCAGCCTTTATCTAGCCTGCTCGGGACACAGCTATCAGAGGAGAGCTGCATGCTGCCCCTACCCATCCCTTCCAGCTCTATAACTTTCCAATCTGAGGAGGCCTGCCAGCTCCCAGAGCATATAGGCCTGTGGGTACCCAGAACCAGAGACCTCCATAAACATTCCACCTGAGGAGGCCTGCCCACCCCAGGAGCATCCAGGACTGCAGGCACCCGGAACCAGAGATGTTAGACACCACTCAACCTCTGTCCAGCTGTCCAGACCCACCCCACCCCGGACACAGCTAGCAGAAGCGAGTTTCTTTCTACACCCCCCCACAACCCCAGCTCTATAACCGTCCCACCTGAGGAGGCCTGTCAGCAACAAAGACAAGAAAAGTCCACCAAGAAGACGTATCAATTATGAGCATTTATCTTCTAAAGAAACATTATTAAGGCTCAAGTCCCACATCAGAACATATATGTTAGTAGTGGGAGACTTCAACACACTCTTCCCACCAATGGACAGATCAATGAGACAGAAACTAAACAGAGAAATAATGAAACAAACACATATCATGAATCAAATGGACCTCACAGATATTTGCAGGACATTTCACCCAAACACAAAAGAATATGCATTCTTCTTAGCACTTCAAAGAGCATTCCCCAAAACTTACCATATACTCAGGCACAAAGCAAGCCTTACCAGTTACAAGAAAATTGAAATAACCCCTTGTATCTTCTCAGACCCCAATGCATTAAAGGTGGAGTTCAACAACAACAGAAACAACAGAAAGCCTACAAACTCATGGAAACTGAGCAACTTTCTACTCAAAGGCCTCTGGATCTGGGAAGAAATAAAGAAGGAAACTAAAGACTTTTTAGAGTTCAATGAAAATGAAGGCACAACATACTCAGACTTATGGAGCACAATGAAAGGGCAGGGCTAAGAAGAAAGTTCAAAGCATTAACTCCACCCAGTAGTGAGTCATGGACACTATTGCTGGATAGTGGAACACTTTACCCTAGCTAGTAGGCCATTTCAGGCCCCCGTACAAGAGGAAGCTCTTTGCCCTCATGTGACTGATGAACTGAGGGGATTTGATATGTGGGGGCTTCCCTCATCCAAGGAGAAGGAGAGGATGTAGATGGGGAAGAGGGAAGGAGAGAAGGTAAGACCTGGAGGGGAGGTGGGAGGGGAATTTGATCAAGATGTAACTTGAAAAAATAAACTAATACAAAAATGGGATACAGAAAAAAAAAAAAAAAAGAAATGCTCAACGTCCTTAGTCGTTAAGGAATTACAACTCAAAATGACTCTGAGATCCCATCTCATACCAGTCAGAATGGCTAAGATTAAAAACTCAAGGGACAGCACATGCTGGTGAGGGTGTGGGGAAAGAAGAACACTAATTCATTGCTAATGGGAGTGCAAACTTGCACAACAACTTTGGAAATGAATCTGGAGATTTTTCAGAAAATTGGGACTAGTCCTTCCCTAAGACCCAATTATAGCACCCAAAAGTTGCCCCACCATAGTCCAAAGACAATTGCTCAACTATGTTCATGACACCTTAGTTCATAATAGTCAGAAACTGGAAACAACCTAGATGTCCCTCAATTGAAGAATAGATAATGAAAATGTGGTATATTTACACAATTAAAAACAAGGAAATTGTGAATTTCTCAGGCGCATGGCTAGAACTAGAAAAGATCATCATGGCTGAGGTAGCCCAGATCCAGAAAGATACACATGATATGTATTCACTCATGAGCAGATATTAGCCATATATTACAGGATAACCATGCTACAATCCACAGACCCAAAGAAGCTAAGAAACTAAGAGGGCCCAAGAGAGGATACTTGAATCACATTCAGAAGGGGAAATAGATTAGACAGCAGAAGTGGATGAACAGAAGGAACTGAGTAGGAAACAGAGAGAGGAGGGAAAGGAAGGAGGATCAGTTGTGGGGGAAGTGGGGGCAGAAGGTGAAAGGGTTGGGAGGAAAATAGGAAACTGAGAGAGGATCTCTGAGACAATCTGGAGACCAGTAACATGGTAGGCCCCTGGGAGGATATGGGATTGACTCTGAGACCTCTAGCAGTCAAGGATATGAAAACTGAAGAGCTCTCCTATTAGCTAGATAGAACTTCTAGGGAAGGAAGGGGTTCACCAACCCAGCTACAAAGACCTCAACTCCAAAGTTACTCTATATACAAGAAGTACAGGGATAATGATATACCAGAAATTAAAGGAATTTCCAACCAATGCTGGAGCCAATCTGAGACCTATGCCAAGGGAGAGAGCCACCCCCTATCACTATTAATAATACTCTACCATCATTACAGACAGGAGGATAACATAACCATCATCTGAGAACCTCCATGCTGCAGAATATCCAAACAGATGCTGAGACCTGGAGGAGACAAGAACTCCACAAGAAGACCAACAAGAAGACACTAACCTAGGCCCATGGGGGCTCACAGAGACTAAAGCATCAATCAAAGAGCATGTATGAACTGAATCTAGGCCCCCTACACTTGTATAACCAATGGGCAGCCTGGCCATCATATGGGTAGAGTGGGGGCTGTCTCTGACATGAACTCTGATGTCTGCTTTTTAACTTCCCCTAACAGGGCTGGAGTGCATGGCCTCAATGGAAGAGGATGAATTCAGTCCCGAACCAACTCGATGTGCTGGAATAGGATGTTATGGGAGGCTCCGCTTTTCTGAGGAGAAGGGAAGGGGAGAGAGGACAGGACCCAGAGAAGGGAGGGAGGGGGTTTTGATCGAGATGTAAAATGAATTAATAAATAAAGTTATTTTTTTAGAAAAGAAACACAAGCATAAGTAAGATTATCAGCTGTATAGTACATGATATCTACACCACAACCAATGTATAGTACAGGATATCTACACCAC
>CAJQZJ010033945.1:744829-767969 GCA_907164525.1 Lophiomys imhausi
ACACCACAACCAATGTATAGTACATGATATCTACACCACAACCAATGCACCAAAGGGAACATGGACATAGACTTTTTTCTTTTTTTCTTTTTCTCCCTGTCAATGAGACACTTTTCCCTAATGGTGCTGCCTTGTAGACCCCCAGTGTATGAGGAGGCTCTTGGCCCTCATAGGACTGCTGAACTGGGGTGGGAGACTGTTATGTAGGGACACTCCACTTCAGAGGAATGAGATGGAAGGGTTAGGGGGTAGAGGGTGGGAGGGTGGGACTGGGAGGGGTGGAAAGAGGACGATATGATGGAGATGTAACCTGAAGCAATAAATAAATAAATTCTAAAAAATTAAAAAAGTAAGACTATCAACAATTTCATTAGAATTATAATTTGAAAAAACAAATGTCTCTGTGTGATAGAATGCTGTCAAATTTCCTCAGTGCAAGGAAAGTATTACAGTAAAGGTTGGAGAGAAGGCAAGATGGCTCTGCAGTGCAGAGTATTTGCTATTCTTGCAGAAGACCTGGGTTTGGTTCCTATCACTGGCATGAGGAAGTTCACAACCATCTGTAACTCCAGTTCCAGGGAGTCTGATAGTTTTGTCTGGTCCTTGTGGGCTGTGCAAGTATAGCCAGGTAGGTTTCTTTCTGTCTAAGTGCTTTTGACCTTCCCTATGCCTCCGTTAGGAGCTAAACTGGATTGTCTGGTGTAAAAGGTCACAGTTGCAGTCCTCAGAAAGAAACAGTGCTTAGAAGTCCCTTCAAGGAAGGAATAAGTTAGTGGGAGGCTATTAAGATGAAGTTCTAATTCTCCAAGACTGGTGTCTTTATGAGATCAGTAACAGGCTGCTGGATCAATCGTGGGCATGTGTAGAAGGCACACTGAGATTAAGAAGCAGCAATAGGGCAGGATCTGCAGACCAAGAGCGGAGCCCTTGAAATGTCTTTGGAGAAAGCCAGACCCACCAGCACCTTGTTCTTGGAACATCCACCTCCAGACATGTGAGAAAATAAACACATTTCTGTTAAGTCTGTGTATTTTGTTATGGCTGCCAGAAAGCTATTCTCATTCCACCTCCCATTCTCTCTCTTTAGACCAATCACACGGAAGATGTAATAAAAGGGAAGCCTTGAGCATATGTGTGGGGAGAGATCAAGGTGAGTATTCTAATTCCTACTGTAGAGAGGTCCTCCAGTCCCTTCAAGTACGGCTTACTCTGTGTTCAAAATATATATGAAGACTGTGGCCTACATGTCTGAACAGAATTGCACCCCCCCCACCATCTCCTAATCATATTTGTTTTTGAGTCAGACCCTGCAGTATAGCCCTGGATTGCCTAGAATGTGCACGGTAGCATGGGGTGTTTTATAGTGGTGGAGATCCCCCTGCCTCTCAATCCCAGGTGCTGAGATGATAGGCCTGAAGTACCATGTCCATTTTCTGGGCTGAAGATTTTCTGCAGCAACAACACCTGTGAGCAGCATATGTGGAGCACTTAGCTCTTTATGTATCTGCAGCGTGTATGTGGAGTGCTTGGTTCTTTATCTAACTCCAAGCAGCATATGTGGGAAACTTAGCTTTTTATCTACCTGCAGGGCATATATGGAGTACTTGCCTCTTTATCTACCTGCAAGCTGCATGTGCTGAACAATTCCACTCTTTACCTGTCTTTGTCTTTCTCTTTCTCTTTCCTTCCTTCTCCAAATTTACTCATACTGTTTCTCCACATTCTGTATTTTCCGCCCCCTCCTCTCCTGGTTCTTATTTTTCCTCCTATATTCTCTCTCCTCTTGACTAAGCTCTTCTCCTCCAAACAATTTCTTGAAAGTTCTTCTTTCCCTCCAAAAAAAAAAAAATCCCTATATTTTTCTGTTTCTTTTTACCTAAGGACAAACATTCTCCAATACAAAATATCCCATGGTCTGTTTTCTCTGAATTCAACAGGCAGTTAAGTGACATCATTGTTTTGACATAACTCTCCCAGACAGACAAGGTAAGAATGGATGGGAGTGTGAGTTTGTCTGGAGGCCTTCCATGTCTTCAAATTCAAACTACTAGGCAGACATGAAGTCCCCCTATGTAGGAGTCCTGCTGCAGCCACCTAAGCTAAAGATTCTTTGAGATTCCTGGAGTGGTTTTGGTATGTTTGAAATAGTCAAGTGAGCAAAGAGGAAGGCAGTGATGATGTAGTCACAGAAGTGACGTCGATGTGTGAGCTACTGGTAAAAGATAGAGCTGGAGTCTGAAGGTTGAACACAGCTTGTCAGCACACATCATATCTTGCGACCAGCCGTGTCTTCTGAAGAGTATTTCCTGCCCCATTAATGCGACACTATAAGGCAAAAATCTCTCAACATTGAGATTAGCATTTTAACTCCCTGACCGTTTGGCTGCTTTATGGGAAATGAATGGTGAAGAATCTCTTGGCTGGTCACAGCTCTCCAGACTTTTGGATTCCATTCCCCACAGAACAACATACTTAAAATCCATAAAAGGATTTCTGAAATTATGGGAGAAATATGGCTTGACACGTTTCCACTGGCCCAAAGAAAATAATTGGTATCCCAATAAAGTCATTATTAAAAGTAATGGATGGGAACAGTCTGGAAAATCACTTTTGAAAAATTCAAAACAGGACGAAACAGGAAAATGTCTGGGTTTCAAAGTGTTATTAACAAACATGTACTGTCTGTGCAGGGGATGGAACCTCCCAGTCATAAATTACACATCCTCCCTATGCCTCATCCTCTAATGATGGCAGAATCTAGGATTTCCAGGTGTGGTTTTTAAAAAGAAAACTGGGAAAAGAGAGACAGGGATGAGAAGAATGTGCTATCATTTTTAATGCTACAATTGTTAATTGATTGTTAGGTGTGTCTTGTAGAATAGGTAAGTGAGGAAAGGCAAAGCTGAATGAAGTGTACAGCTTACAAATGCTGGCGTCACCAAAGAAGCCTCCTGTTGCTGTATGCATGGGGACTCTCTCTAGGAAACTTATATGTAACAGCAAAATATGTTTCAGGTTAGCTGTCAACTCCTTAACAAAGTGTCATTTCTTTCCTAGCTAGTTCTTTCTGTGTATGTTTTTGAACAGATTCTATGGTTTCTTAAGATCAGGGAGCCATTCTCAGAAAGGTCTCCCAAGGTAATTTGACTTTTGTAAGAATATCAGAGAGTGCATAAGGTCTGTGAGGCTGTGCCTATGCAACAGATCATACTCTTTTATAGTAAACTTCATATCAACTCTCCCAAGCACATTGAGTCAGATCAGTACTGAGGGCTTTCTCTTCCATTGAGGTCATGCATCCTGAAACCTCGGCATAGTGTGAAGAAAACAACCCTGGGGACGTATGTATATTATATGGGGCTTCATTTAGAAATAGAATTAAGAGCAAGCTGAAATGGGCAAAGATTGCTCAATTCAGGCCAAGGCTTGTTAAAATCCATGTGTTGTCTGTGTGCTCATTTATAATGGCTGGTTAGGGATTAATCAATTAACACCAATCAATTACCAATAATAGAAATTCTGTTAAACAATTTAATTAATTATTTCTACAGGTGTCGGCTCTCTCCCTTAGAGTAGGTCTCAGGTTGTGCCTGTCTTTGATTGGATGTTCCCTTAATTTCTGGTATATCTTTATCCCGGACTTCTTGTATATAAGGTACATTTTGGGTTGAAAGTTTTGTGGTTGGATTGGGGATCCTCTTCCTCTCCTAGAAGTCTTACCTAGCTAGAAGGAAGCCCCTTCAATCTCCATATCCCTTGCTGTTAGGAGCCTCAGCTAGAGTTATCCTCAAGTCCTCTCTGGGGTCTACCTTGTCTACCTTGTCTACCTTGTCTACCTTGACTACCACTAGTCTCAGAAATGATTCCCCTTTGATTTCTCATCTTTCTCCCAGCCCTCTCACCTCCTGCCCTCCCTCTTCCCACAGTTGATCTCCCCCTTTCCCTCTTCTCTCCCTGTCCTACCCAGTTCCCTCTCTTGATCCACTTCCACTGTCTATTCTATTTCTTCTTTGTAGTGAGATTCAAGCATCTTCCCTTGGAGGAGGGGGCTATGATAGAGATGTAAAATGAATAAATAAATAAGCTTAAAAATTAAAAAGTGAAAAAACAGACAAACAAAAAGAAAGAAAAATGAGTACTAGTAGAAAGTCTTCTGACTTTTTTAACATTTATTTATTTCTTCAAGTTACATCTCTCTTTTTCTTTTCTCTATCCTTCTTTCTCTCCTATGTAGGGGGAAAGGACTTGAACAAATGAGACATAGGCAATATAGGAAGAATAAAGAAAAAGGGAATAGAATATTGAATATGCTCTTATGTCTTTGTATATTGAAACAAAATTAAGATTATATTTAGTTACATTGGTATTGATCTTTGTATATTGATGAAAAATTAAGGTTAATTTTTTAAGGTATTGTACCTATGTAATGCTTAAAAATGTAATGTGAAGTTTTGGACTTTTGATAGCAACTGTCACAGTTTAGGATAATTAAGAAATGCAAAATGCATGTCGGGCGAACATGTTATTTTGTTAGGTACTAACATAGTTTATCACAGATGTTTTCTAAGCTAATCAGAAACAATTTGCTAAGAGAAAATCAACATTTGCTTATTCAAATATATGGAGATAGATGGGTGGTCTTCAAAAACTTCAAGAGATCTGCAGAATATGGCATTCAAAGATCTTCTCTTAACTTAAGATTTTTTTGATATAGATACATGTCAGCTCCTGACAGCAGCCCCCATTCTACTCCAAGGAGATGATGAACATCAAAGAATCTCCATTTGGAGATGGTTGCATTAGTGGCAAGCTTTTCACTAGACAAGAAAAATCCCTTGCTTCCACTGTAGACAGAATGCTGTTCGGAAAGGACAATACATGGAAGCAGGTAAGTCAACAGCCTAGCTCTGACTAGACAGAGTAGGCAAGTTCTTCATCATTCTTGCTTTACAATTAATGTCTGTCAGAGATACTGGGTCAAAAGGCTGAAGACAGGTGCTCCAATGTATTGAGAGAAACTGGGGATTGTCCAGACAGCCAGTTGTCTGTCATTTCTTAGTTTTGGGAGCTTCTGGCTCTGCACTTCTTGTATATTCAAATATATTTATCCTTCTCAGGTCTCTGATGTGGTTGAAGACTAGCTAGATATAGTCTCACAGTTAAATTTTAAGTTGATTAGGAATTAAAAGGATGTTCTAGGTCTAAAAGGTGGTTTTAAGTTGATAATGCAAGTTAGGATGGAAACTGAGTTAGGTTTAGAACTTTAAACTCATTGAGATAGATAGATAATAGAATATTAATATCAGTTGCAAAATACATAAGGACTGGAGATTGGGAATGTATATTATACCTTAAAATATTTATAACTGTGGCCTAATTATTCTTATTATTTCGTATTGTGTTTATTGTTATAAGAAAAAGAGCCTTTTTTGGACTAAAACAGGGAGCTGTTGGGGGAAAAGATACACCTTAAATTAAAAAAAAAAAGCTGATAGGAGGGTAAGGGGGACAAGGTTAGGAGGATGGGACCTGGGACTGGGAGGGGGAGGTGGGGCGGGACTATGATTGAGATGTAACTTGAAGAAATAAATAAATGTTTAAAAAAAGCTTTGCATGAAAGAAGTCTGTCTCCAGTGTCACTAGTTGAGCAATTCAATACATAGGATTTAAAAAAAAATTATGTTCTGTGATGGGTAGTTTGCAAAGTTGGCATAATCTAGCTAGAATCAACTGATAATAGAGTGACAATAAGGATGGTCTAGATCAGCTTGGCCAGCAGGCATATTTTGGGGACTTTATTTTGATTGCATTTACTGTGTGGGAAAATCCACCCACTGTGGGTGGCAACATCCCCTAAGCAGTATTCTGACCTACATACGTTTGGAGAAAGCAAGCTGAGTTCAAGCATGCATGTTTTCATTGTTTTTTTGTTCCTGGTTATGGATGTGATATGATCAACTCTGAGGCTTCTGTCATTGTGACATCCTTGCTGTGGCGAACTATAATCTGGAACTGTGACTCAAATAAACCCTAACTCTACGAAATTTCTTTTGTCAGGGTATTTTGTCACAACAAACATAAAGGAAACTAATTCAGGTTCCCAAGTATACAGGAACACTGAAACAAAAATTTTAATTTATGTATAATTATCACTGTGTTTTGCATTGTATGAATGTCAGAAATGGGTGGTTTGGAATTAGAAACAACAGTTTTCATAAGAGCTGCAAATACTTCAAAATTACTAGCTTCTTAGTTGTTTTGATACTTAGCTCAGACATCTGCTTGCAATTCTTCCAATTATGCCTGCTATTATCCACTACCTATCTTCTTTCAGTTCTAGATTGTTCAGCAATCTAGATGGCCAGAGAATATCACTATTTCAGCTGGGTTCATGTCATCTTTCAGGTTGCTTGTCTCTTGACTATAATACCTATAGCACTAAATTATATTAGTGAGACCAGATGAGAAACACCTCAGAAATATCACCTGATCCAAATTATTTTAAGAAGATCCAAACCTTCTGAGAGTCAGTTTGTACTTCTTGCCAAATGGCCACATTAGGTGACATCTAAGTTCCCATGTAAACATCAACCATGAAATCAGTTTGTGTCAGCCTTATTCCATATTAGTCCTATAATAGCAAGAAAGAATTCCTTACCACACAGCAGAAAGAGCCTTATTCCATTCCATATTAGTCCTATAATAGAGAGAAAGAATTCTAGAGAGCATGAAGTTAACTGTCTCTTCCTGGTTATGCTGCCACAAACTCTGGAACTTTCTTTTTAGGTGTAGCATAGAGAACAGTGTCAAAATGAGGGAAAGAAAGGTACAAAGTTTATAAGGCTGCATGTATTTTCAGCTTTTCTATGCTAATGGAACTGATATAAATGGCAGTTTATTCAAGTAGACTACATTTGCATGGAAATTCATTACTTAAGTTTAATGTATTGCAGAAGATTTCCCTGTTATTTGCTTATTTTACTAATCTATTAACTTTCTGAATACCATGAGTATTTGTTTGGAAAATAGTTATTTGTAATATTAAGAGGCCAAAAAGAAATGCAAGAGGTATGAGTATGTGTGTATAGGACATAATGGAATGAAGAGAATGTTTGTAGAACATCAGTGCATTCCCTACACAGAATGTGCTACGCAAAGAGAATGTTTGTAGAATATCAGTGCATTCCCTACACAGAATGTGCTACGCATTAACACCTGTGCTGTATAAACACACATGTTGTGTATGCACACAGCTTTAATTTGTCCCCTGAAACTATTAAGAGAAAATGTTAAGAGTCACGACACAGATGCAGTTTTGGCATTTATCCAAAGATGTTTTCTGCTTGTATTATTAAACTTAGAATTTTTCCAAGTGATTACCTTTTGACAGTTTTCATATTTTCTGTTAGTCTGTGGAATATATATATATATAATAGTGTGTGTGTGTGTGTGTGTGTGTGTGTGTGTATACTTGTATTTAGCTGCTACTTCACAAGGCGTAACTTATCCTCTGATTTGCCCTATTTGGTTTTTCAAGTTAATAACTTGTACCTGACTTTCTAATCATTCTCACTTTAGAACAACACCCATGTGTTTAGCTACCTAAAGGTATTCTTCTATCTTATGTATCTTGTAAAGGATTTTATGCTTCACTATATAACAAAATAGTTCAATTTGAAGCATATATAATGTTTACAGAAAGATGACTCCTGTTGTATGTGCATGGGCAGATATGTATAAGGATTCAGATCAGTTGAGGAAATGTTGATTGAATTTTTATTATAAACAAGACACAGTTCTATGCCCTGATTTATTAACACCAGAATTCTGAATAGGGGAGATAAAATAGAAATCAGAAGTGGATGGAGAGAGGGATCTGGAGAGAAATCCAAAATTGCTGCCATCGCAGAAGACTTATCTAGCAGATAATGGAAACAGTTGCAGAGACCCACAGAAAAACATTAGGCAAAAAAATCAATGAGTCTTGAGGAAAAGTTAGGGGAAGGTTTGAGGAAGCTGGAGGGATCAAGGACACCACAAGAAGACCCACACAGCCAATTAACTCGGATACAAGGGGGATCATAGAGACTGAACCAGCAACCAAAGGACTAATGGACTGGGCCTAGGCTCACTACACATATAAAGTTGATGGGCTGCTTGCTCCTCAAGTGGATCTCCTAAAAACTGGAACAGGGTGTATCTCAGACTTAGAAGATGTTGCTTCCCTCTGGAGGTCATTTTCTAACTGTCTTTTCTTGTCTCAATGGAAGAGAAGGCACCTAGTCTTGATTCGATTTGATGTGTCAGAGTGGGTTGGTACTGGGTGTGTGTGGGGACGTATGGGGGAAGTGGATGGGAGGGTGGGACTAGGAAGAGTGGAAGGAGGGGAAAGTGATTGGAATGTAAAACAAACAACAAAAAAAGTAGCAGTTAAAAAAAAAACCCAATAGCTTCTCTATGGAATTCATGTTTTTGAGGAGACATATTCTGAAAATAAAGGTCAAGCAGGTGCTGTTGTAGAAAAAAGCATGAAATATCAGATCTAGAATGGAAATCATTGACTGTGAACCTCCAGAAAGGTAAGGTGAGAACAAGGTGGGGCTAAAGGCTTGGAAGTGTCATGCTAGAGGCATATCAGGGGACACAAGGCGTGGTTACAGCAGATGTGAAGAAATCACAGCAGAGAGTGCTAGTGGGTAAGGGGAATGCAGCCTGAGAGATGGCTCAGTCGGTGAAGGGCTTGCTGTGCAGACCTGGAAGCTGAGTTTGGGATCTCCAGAACATGCATAAAAGTCAGTGGTAGTGAACAGTTCAAGTTCATTTCAAGTCAACTTCAATTTGTGTTAAAAAACGCATCTTAATAAGCTGAGCTGCGTTAGTGTCCAGGAGATCCCAACATGTTTTCTCACATGTCACAAGCTATCATGCCACCAACACAGGGAACACATACCTCACCTCCACAAGTTTCCTTATTATCTGTGGTAATGCTTTCCAGCCCCCCTCCCAAGATTAACTGCTCCCTCATCCGCGTGAGGCACCCATTGATCTGTTTTCTGTCTCTGTCCATCAGTTGACAGTGACTAGAATTTTATGTAGAAGGAACCACAAAATGTGCATGGTTTTTTTTATTCTCTCTTTTTGCCTTTTTAGTTTTAACTGTTTTATCACTTTAGTTGTCACTATAGGATGTGGGTAATATAAGTACACCATTTGATTGCTTATGCTATTTCCTTTATTCTAGTATAATAAGTCACCTTTATATCTTCTTTCCCAGATTTTGTATGATTATAATTACACATTGTACATGGTCTGATTTTATGGGATAAGCATTGTTCTCTCTTTGATTCCTTATTGATAAAATGTCATTATGTGACTCACAGATGTTTAGATGTATTCCTAACATAGTCTGTTTTGGATGCTTTAATTAAGGGTGTTATTTTAATTTCAGTTTAACTATGAAAAATAGGCAAGCAATTTAAATAGACATTTCCCAATGCAAAGACATGCAAGTAGGCATTGAAATATATGGAAAAATGCACTCAGTTTCATTAGCCTTCTGGTAAATTAAAATCAAAACCACAGTGAAATATATCTCAACTATTTTTTAAAAAACACATAAAAAAGAAAGCCAAAACTTAACATAAACTGTCAAGGATGTGTGAGGAGTGAATTCTTACACATGGTTGGTGGAAATTTCAGTACTACATCCGTTAGGTTGACCAATGTGGAGGTTTTAATTCAGAATGCGATGTTCTGGGTAAGGTGTAACCAAACTTTTAAATTATTAAATATTTATTTGTTGATAACTATATTCACTTATAAAAATATAAATATTTACTACTAATCCTACAAATTCCTACAACCCCTTTAACCTAACAACAAAACCTATTGATAACTATTACAACTATTTTCCTAACCTTTTAGAAGGATACAGTCTCTGGGGGCAGGTCCTCAGTCAATAGGAACACAGTCTCCGTGAAGACCCTTTAATGCACTTAGCAGTCTTTTTTGTGGAATATCTCAGATGTGGATTCATCAGGGTAAATTGGCTATGGCAGTCTCAACTTAGTAAGGTAACTGTTAGCCGTAATCCCAGTGTCTTGGGACCCGAGGGAAGGGAATTCTGAGTTTCAGGTCAACCTGGGCTCTGTAGTGAGGCTCTCTCTCACTGTAAATTCTTAAATTTAGAATTAATGAATCTTAATTTTTTTAATTAAAAAGTAATCTGCAACATGACCCATCCATCTCACTTTTGGTGGACAGCTACATAAAATGAAATTAACATTACCAAAAGGCATCTATATGCCTGTATATATATGGCATTATGTACAATACAGTATGTAGAGACTCTGCCTAGGTGCCCACCACAGGATGAATGGAGGCACTCCAGCAAATACACACAGCAACACAGTGTTCATCATACAGAAAAAGATCCCTGACATTGGCAGCAAAATGATGGAAATGGGGATATTATATTAAGTGAAATAAGCCACATGGAGAAAGCAAGCATATATTATGTCTTGTATGCAAACGTTAAAAGAAAATAGCAATTATTTTCCACTTTCTGAATGATTCGTGACTTCCTGAGAAAAGAACAGCTTTCTAGAGTGACATCCTAAAGGTTCAGTAGGATTCAAAACTGAAATTCGACTTTTCTTTTACAGCACTTACACATACATTTAATCTACTCATTAATAGCTTGACTTAAATGTGGTTAAATTTTCACTAGTATTTTAGTGCACAACTGCATGTGAAAATAAGTTTATCTTATGAAGTGTGTTTAAATACCAAAGCCAGTTTCACTTATTTACTTTACTTATTTTTAGAAACAAGAGTTATTTCAGGAAAAATTCCTTGGATTTTGAAATCTATTTCAGGGTTGCAGACACAATTGGTAAGTTATTTCTCTTCCTCTCCAACTATAGACAATTAATGCTTGCTGGGAGAGGGAGAATTAACCTTTCCCAGAGACAAGCACCCAACTAGTTATGCACTACCAAATGTTCAGCCCTGTTTTGTGTGTGTGTGTGTGTGTGTGTGTGTGTGTGTGTGTGTGTGTGTGGTTAAGCAGTAACAATCAAAGAAAAAGAGAAAAAGAGGCCTTCAAAAGAGAGAGAGTGTGTGTGTGTGTTAGAAAGAAAAGTAGAAAATAATGAAATTATATTTTAATTAAAATTGAAAAAAATGATTACAGAAAAAATGTGTCTTTATAGCTCCCTCATGATAAAATCAAGTCATAAAGCAAATTACAAAGATTCTCATGAATTACATGTCACTTCACTTTATTTTTTAAAATTTATTTATTTATTGCTTCAGGTTACATCTCCACCATAGGGTCCTCTTTCCACCCCTCCCAGTCCTACCCTCCCACCCTCTGCTCCCTAACCCTTCCATCCCACTCCTCTGGAATGGAGTGTCCCTACATAACAGTCCCCCGCCCCAGTTCAGAAGTCATATGAGGGCCAAGAGCCTCCTCATACACTGGGGGCCTACAAGGCAGTACCACTAGGGAAAAGTGTCTCATTGACAGGGCGAAAAAGAAAAAGTCTATGTCCATGTTCCCTTTGGTGCATTGGTTGTAGTATAGATATCATGTACTATATAGATAAAATCCGACTAAAAGTGAATAGGTGCCATGCGCATCCTTCTGAGTCTGGGTTAGCTCACTCAGGATGAGCTTCTCTAGTTCCATCCATTTGGCTGCAAATTGCATAATTTCATTGTTTCTGAAAGCTGAGTAGTATTCCATTGTGTAGATGTACCACACTTTTTTAATACATTCTTTGGTTGAGGGACATCTGGGTGCCAGTTTTTACTTCTGCAACTTCCCTCAGTAGTGGAAAATTATGAATTAATGGTCTCATAAACTCTGATATGACAACTTAGGAAACAAAAAGTTATCAAATATTAACTAAATGAGTTTTGCTAAAATTTACTGCTTTTTTAGTCTTTGTTCTTGTTTTAATTAATGCTTTTGATTGACCTTAAACTCACCAAGAAGTGAAAAAGAAGAAGTTAACCAGTCTCTACTGCATAAGCATAGGTGCTGGTTTGTGATGTAGTTGAATTCTTTCCTTTTACAAGTTACAACTGCAGTATAAATCTAATTCTTTTACATAATTTAAAAACATTGGGCTACATAGGCATTGATCTTTGTATATTGATACAAAATTAAGAGTATATTTAGCCACAATTGAATAGATCTTTTTATATTGATACAAAATTAAAGGTAACGCTTCCTAATGGTATCATACCTAGAGATACTTAAAAATAAAATGTGAAGCTCTGGCCTCTTGATACCAACCATCTAAAACTGTTTAGGATAGTTAAGAAAAACAAACTCCTAGTCATGCAAACATGTCACTTTGTTAGCTACTATGACAGTCTATCACAGATATTCTCTAAACTACTCAGTAATCAAGTTGTTAAGAGACAAGCAACATTTGCTTATCTAAATACAAGAGATGGATAGGGCATGTTCAAAAACCCCAAGAGATCTGCAGAATATGGCATTCAAAGATGTTATCTTAAATTAAGATTTTTTTTTTGATATTGAGACATATCAGCTCCTGACAGCACCCCCTATTCTACTCCAAGTAGAAGATAAGCATCGAAGAATCTCCAGTGTGAGATGGTTGAATTAGTGGCAAGCCTATCTCTTGGCATGAAAAAACTCCTTGCTTCAACTGCATACAGACTGCTGTCCAAAAAGGACAAAACTTGGTAGCAGGGAAGTCAACAGCCTAGCTCTGCCAAGACAGGTTAGGTAAGTCCTTCATAATTCCTGCTCTACAATCAATGTCTGTCAGAGAAACAGAACCAAAAGCTGAAGACTGATGCTGGAATGTGTGGAGAGAAAAGGAGAGAAAAGGAGAACTGTCCAGGCAGTCACTGGTTTGTCATTTCTTAGTATTGAAAGCTGCAGGCCCTGCACTTCCTATATAATCAGATATATTTATCCCTCTCAGGTCTCTGAGGTGGTTGAAGAATAGACAGCTAGAGTCTCATAGTTAAATTTTGAGTTGTTTAGGAATCAAGAGGGCATTCTAGATCTAAGAAGATGGTTATAATAGTGATGCAAGTTAGTATGAAAGCTAAGTCAGTTATAGAACTTTAAATTCATGGAGATGGTTAGATGGTAGAATGTTAAAGTCAGGGGCCAAATATGTATGAACTGGACATTGGGAAGGTATACTGGGCCATTTAACACTCATAAATGTGGCATATTTATTTCTGTTGTTTTGTATAGTATTTACTGTTATTAGAGAAGGAACCATTTGTTGGACTGAAAGGGGAAGCTGTTGGGGGGAAGAGGGTGGAAGGGTGGGACAGGAAGGGGGAATTGGGAAGGGTTTGTGACTGAGATGTAACTTGAAGAAAAAAAAATAAAGTATTTAATAAAAAAAACCACTATTTTGTCTCCCTTCCATTGCCAAGTAAATATAAATGGACTAGAATAAATCAGGGAGGGTAAAGGAGGAAAAATGAACATTTAGTAAATAACAGATAACAGTCACTTAAGGAAAACCTGATATCAATATTCTACAAAGAGAAGCAATTTAAGGAGTCATCCCACATACTATAATTTTCAACTCTTGTCAGGCTGAAGAATAGTATCTTAAAGTATGTAGGAAGGACCTGTGAAAATACTATAAGATCTCTGAGACCTCAGCAGAGAAGTTTGCTTGTGTAGTAAGTGGTGGTTAATGCAGAAACTCTCATCTGGTCAAGTGCAAGGAATGAGTGACAGAGGAGACCTCAGTCTAAAATGGGACATCCATATCACACCCCTTCCTCAAGGCTCAGGGACCATCAGGCAGAGGAGAAAGGAACGTCGTGAGAGCCAGAGGTTTGGGAAGAGTGAAGCAAAACAGTGTTTCCTGGGCATGTCAGGACTGCTGGCTCATGGACTCAGCAGCTCTGGTTGCATGCACAAGATCAAACCAGCCAACATTTTCGCATGGGTTCCGGAAGCGCTCAGGAGTGAGTCCCTACTCCTAGGAACTCCTGACAGTCTATGGCTTCTAGGGGAGGGAGAATCAGCTATCTTTAAGAGTGTGGCTCCTGATATGACACCCGAGCTCCTGTGATGGCACCGCAAACAGAAGTATACAGACAGCACAAACTGAAGCGAAAGTGTTATTGATTAAAAAAAAAAGGACATGAAATTGGAGTAGAAAGGTGGGGGAAGAACAGGAGTTAAAGGAAACAGCTGGGGTGAGCATGATCAAAATAGATCATATTAAATTCTCAAGGAGTTACTACAAATATTTTAAATAAAATGAATAACTACAAAAAAAATTTGAAACAAAATTTAATCACTGTGATTCCAGTCACTAATGACTGAGTCAGGACACTGAGAGACAAACTTTGAATCATTGGGGCTTGTCAAGGTCAGATAACAAAGCGGTGGAAATAGACATCTCTGTCTCCCTGATTGTTCATTCCAAGATAATTGCTGGTTTAAGACTTGAGAAATAGAACCCTCTCAGAACAGAAAGACAATGTGTCCCTGATTCATCTCATCTCCTACAGAGATAAGAAGTATTTCTTCATGTCCATCTAATATTAAATCAATTGCAAAATGCTGTTGGCAGGCTGAACCAAGTGGAGGGAATTCCACCCTGAGCATTCATATGTTACACACCTGTGGAACTTCCAAATATTTTTCACATGGGTGAGAGAGTGACATGAGAAAAGACATTCTCTTTTGACCTTCAGGGGTCTTGCTGTGTAAATAGAATCTGAATTCCTTACCCCCCAGAAATCTAATATTGATCAGATGGCTTATGTGTAGCACATGTGACGTGTGTAGATAATAGTTTCTGGAAACAGGCCCCCCACAGATGCAGTCCAGGCACCGTTAGACAGGTGTTGGGAAATATGCTTCATTATCATATCATACCTGTCATATCCTCTTCTTCATTGCAATAAGGTACTATCTTTGAACCCAAGAGGTGACCTTACCATACACCAAATCTATCAGTGCCTTGATCTTGGACATTCTGATCTCCATAACTATAAGACATAAATTTATATTGCTTATAGCTTAAACATACCAAGATGCCGAGTGAAATTATTTAAGTTTGGGGAAGGTTAATGGTAAAAGACACTGTAGCAGAAGAACCTTTCCTTTGCTCAGAAATCTGAAGTGACTCTTCTTTTCATGAAGGTAAAAGTGACCTTCATCATTCCAGTTCATATGGTCCTTCAGGATGTGAACTGTGCCACCTCTCCAACTGGTGTTTACTTTCTAAGTCACAAGCCATATACTCTGTAGAATATGACACTCTACAGTAAATTTTCCCCACCAAGTTTGCATGGCTGAACTCCTATATTTCTTCCAAGCCTTTTCTTAAATAATGCTTCAAGAGATGACTTTCCCTGACATCACCTGGGTAAAACTTTCATTCCCCTGCTCCTCAGCTGACTTGCTTACCTTAACCCAAGGACAAGTGTTTACATACTTTACAGCAAAATATTTACATTTCTTATGTATTATGAAAAAGCTGCCCCCCCCACACACAATGTAACCTTTGCAAGAGCAAAGAGTTCCATCTCTATACTGAAGTAGCTCTGGCATTGAACTGGATTCAATGAGAAAGTCATGTATTTAAGGCATACAGAAGAGAGTTGAATATAAGGATTTGAAATTCAGAATGTTGATCTAAATTAATGTGTTAAAAATTCTTCTCTTACATCAAGACAGTGAATGTGGCTGAGGTTGTCCAATAATAGGAAACAGAAAGAAATGGATGAGGACTAAGAAGTGATTAGAATCACAATTCTGAAAACTATATGAAGAAAACACACCAGACATAGAAACAGGAAAGGGAAGAGAGAAAACTTGCCATATCGTGATCTACCAGGTGGGGTGTTGGTAGCTCATTTGTGCTGAGTGACAATTGAGGACTTTCTCTGGCCTTGCTGATGAGTTTGGGAGGAGGGGAGCATTCCAGGAGCAAAGTTCCAGATGCAAATACACCCTTAGGTTGCAAGGCAGCCAACAATCAGATTGTGAAATGAAAGAAGAAAGATGGAGAGAAGGAAAGGAGGGAATATAAGAAGGAAAGGAAGCAGGGAGGGAGGGAGAAAAAGAGGGAGGGAAGAATGGAAGAACATAACAAAATACCAAAAGTCTAAACAAAACTTTGAGTATTAGCTCAGTGTTAATTCTTTTTATTTAAAAAGTTTTTATTGCCATGGTGGCACATTTATTGTATGGTGGCAAACGCCTTTAATCCCAGCACTGGGGAGGCAGAGGCAAGTGGATATCTGTGAGTTCCAGGCTAGCCTGGTCTACAAAGTGAGTTCAGGACAGCCAAGCATGCACAGAGAAACCCTGTCTCAAAAAAAAAAAAAAATTTCTCCATGGCTTTAAATTAAATCGTATATTCATTTAAAAAATCTATAGACATATTTTAAATTTACCCTATAATTAACATCCTATTAACTTAAGTGACTAAGGTTGTATTACAGTGAAGCCTCAAGGTTACAATTTAAATGCTACAAACTGTTCATATGACAAATTATCAAGTCATAATTCAAATGCATATTGGGTTTGCAATACTTCATTGCATGTTTATAAACAAGAATGTATCCATTGCTTCTCCTTATCTCCTGTGAACTCTGTTCATGAGCGTGCTGTTACTGTACTATGTCTACCTCTTTAAGAAGACAGAAGCATGAGTGTGATTGCACTTTATTGGTCTCTCTAACTACTAATTAGGTACCCTCTACTTAGATTGCTCTTTTATCTTATGAACACATTCCTGTTTATGTACCTGAATACACGTGTGTATGCAGACAAGAGGTCAATGTCAGGTGTCTCAGTTGCTCTCAACATTATTATTATTATTATTAATCAATTTATTTGTTTTAAAATAGGGCCTCTCACTGAATCTAGAGTTCGCCTATTTTACTAGACTCTCTAGTTAACATACCCAAGGGACTGTTGCCACCACCAGGATTATAGGAAAGTAGCATCATGTCTACATTTTAAAAATGCAGTTAGTGGGAATTGAACTCAGGTTTTCATGCTTTGTACAGCAAGGACTCTTTGAACTGAACCATCTTCCCAGGGCCAAGGATGATGTTTTCAAACATGATTTTTTTCTTTTACATTGTGGTGTAGATTGAAGGATTATGTCAACCTGCCAGTTATAGGTTATGTCAGTTAAACTCAGTGGCAGAGCTGTGATGACATATCCATTCACATTACCCTGCACAGATAGCTGAAGGCATGCAGTAAAGCAGGATAAAATATTAACAGTGAAAATTGGGAACAGAAACCTGCAGACACAGGTAATAAATTAGGTGGCCTGACAGATGAGATCGTCCTCAGATGAGAGGATCTTTGAAGAGCAAAGGGGGATCAATGATTTATCAATACGTATCCATCCCTAGACAGAATGTGCATCTGTAGCTCAGCTTGTGTTTCTTACCAGTGTTCTAATCTTCCGTGGTTGGGGGGGCAGCAGAGATAACTGACACTAACATACGCAGCAGCTCCCCCTGCTCTTCATCTTTTGTTTTTGTAGTTTTAATTATTGACAATCAATTGCATGAGGATTTTAAATGGAAATTTCTAGAAATAAACAATTCCCAAGATGAAATTTCTTTACCCTTCTGACCAGCATGATGGAATCTCAGACTATCATGCTTGAGGCATGAGTTGTAGCAGGTGCTTCCCTCCCAGTCATCACTTAGCACCTGTCTCTGCCGTCCGAGTGATGTCACACTAACACAGTGCTTGTGCGCTAGTATCTATTTAATTAGCTGATAATTGCCCAAGTCTAAGAGTACTGATGCTGGCATTTCGGAGGTGCAGAACAAAAGTGGTGAAGGATTTCGTTTCTGCACAGTGTCATCTCACATGTTCACCTTAAATAAACCATAAAGACAGGATAATAAGATATTTGAGAAAGAGACCATAAACCTGTAACTCTTATTGTAGTATATTATTATGGCTGTTCTATTTGATTGCATGTTCTTGGTGTTTTCTTACTGTGCTTAATTAGTGAATTTAAATTATTTATGTAAGTTGGAAAATACAATAGCTATAGGGCTTATACTTAATACTGCCCATAGTTCCAGAATTATCTCATGTCCATCTTGGACTTTACCTCTCAAAGAAGAAGGTGCTATTGCTGTCCACTGTAATGAAACCACATCATCAGAACAATTACTGATGAACACAAACATAAATGAATCTCCAAAAATTTCACTGAGGCAGAGGCTAGGCTCTATTGGGAGTGTGCGTCCCTAACATATGCAGAATCCTGGATTTCACCTCCAGCACTGCAAAAACTGGGCTTGGGAAATCAGGCTGTGATCCTAGCACTCAGGAGGTAGAGGCAGGAGGATCAGAAACTCAAAGTCATCCACAACTAAACAATGAGTTTGAGAGTAGTTTAGGATACATGAGACTCTCCCAAAAAAAAAAAAAAAAAGTATTGAGAAAAAGATTCATACCATAAGATTCCATGTATACAGAATCTAGTAAAGATCAAAATCACCCTGTGGTGAAGGAAGGACATAGTAGGGGTTGTCATGGGGTTTGAGGGAATACTGACTGGGATACTGTGGAAGGCAATTTTCTGAAATGATAATAATACTCCATATTTTTTTAATGATGGCTATATGGTTACATATATCTGACAAAGATCATGGATCTCTATAATTAACATTTGAGCATTTTAATTTATATTAATGATACTGGATGCTGGCAGAGGAATATGCTGCATTACTTTGGTTTATCGGTTACTCCTTTGGAATAGGAAACAGCAACAGTTCAATAAAACTGAGGGAATTCGAATGTAATCTGCATTCCTCTCTCCGTGTCACCTGCTTCTAATAAACCTCAGAGCAGAAAGAAATGAGAGAGTAGGGAGTAAGGATATATTCATTTTCTTTATGTCTGAGTTCCACAGAACTTTAAACCAGAACACCAAGACAATGAAAAATACAGTTGCTAGCAAATACAGATGTCTTTGAAGTGCGTGCTCCTGTAAATAGATATTCATATTTGTAGTGAACATGGATACTCTTTATTTGATTCTGTAAAATCTGTAATGTCTGACGTCTTGCTATCAGGAGTTTTAAACATAGAACTAGATATTTAATTTGCTGCATGTCAGTGCAAAGGGTTAGTAGTAAAGCTCAAGATTCACATTCTTTTGTTGGCTCTCTCTTCTGCTGAGCGAAAGTGACAGGTCTGACTTCATCTTCCAAGAGAACTTTAAGCCTTAGATGTTATAGACTTAACTGAACCTCTTAGCATTACTTTGTCAAGCTTAGGGAAGTCAGACAAGTTAAGTTTTAAGATATATCCGTTGTTTTTTTTTTCCAGCTGCTTGAGGGATTGAGCACATAAATGAATAAATGAATCATGACAGTGCAGCCTTCAAATCATTTTTCAGTTGCACAGTTTCAAAATCAGCCAATGAAAATTTTTCTGGAGCAACAAAAAAGTTAAACTAAATACAAAGGCTAAGTTAAAAAGTATTGTTATGTGGTTCTGTGTATTATTCATGTTTAAATAAAAAAAAAAAACCCAAAGTACTCTAAACTATTATTTAGGGAAACATGGCCAGTCACTTGATTAGTTATAAATACTTGGATGACAATAAGTTGTCTATTGATGATGAACGGATGTCAACCAGGAAATCAATTTTTCCAGATGATTTATGGGAACATAGAGTTGATTCTCTTTTATTGAATATGGTCAAAATGTGCTGATACGTTTGAGATCTCAGTACTACAAATGTACATCTACAAATGTACGGACTGTTATTTGGATTACCTAAAAATGCTGACTGATATATCCTTCTTAGATGTCTGTAATAGCTCATAACAAGGCCTTGTAAAATACTGTGTCTGTGCTTTTGTTTTCTTGGGCAGGCTGGTTGGTTTTTCATATGTCCTCCTCTGGTTTCACCCTTCCAGCTGGGATCAGCGGGTCAGTTTCCTGGGGGCGTGGCCTCAGCTGGATGCTTATTAACCTGATGCTTCCTGTCTCACCCGCCACCAGTTAGCTAACCTGAGCTTGCTCACTTGACATCCAGAAGAAACAACAAGATGGCTTTGCAGGGATGAATAATTGTTGTGAGAGGTTGGTCACCAGAGTTTTATCTCCCCGATCCCATGGTGAAAAAAGAGAACAGACTCCAGCAACTTGCCCTCTGACTTCCACAAGCATAGCATGGCACATGTATGTGCTCAGACACAAAAACACCCATATGTTCATAGTAAAAAAAAAAAAAAAAATCCTTTGTGAATTCTCAGTTTAGCTTTGTTTCCCATTTTTTAGATTGGATTATTTGGTTTCTTGGTGTTTAATTTCTTGAGTTCTTTATAAATTTTTGATATTCGCCCTCTGTCAGAATTGGGGTTGGTAAAGATCTTTTCCCAATCTGTAGGTTGCTGCTGTTTTGTTCTAGTGACAGTGTCCTTTGCTGTACAGAAGTTTTTCAGTTTCATGAGGTCCCATTTATTGCTTGTTGGTCTTAGAGCCTGAGTTATTGGTGTTCTGTTCAGGAAGTTGTCACCTGTGCCAATGAGTTCAAGGCTTTCCTCCACTTTGTCTTCTATTAGATTTAGTGTGTTGGGCTTTATGTTAAGGTCTTTGATCCACTCGGACTTGAGTTTTGTGCAAGGTGATAAGTATGGGTCTAATTTCATTCTTTTACATGTCGACATCCATTTAGACCAGCACCATTTGTTGAAGATGCTGTCCTTTTTCCATTGTACAGTTTTGGTTCCTTTGTCAAAAATTAAGTGACCATAGGTGTGTGGGTTCATTTCTGGGCCTTCAATTCAATTCCATTGATCCACTGATCTGTGAATCACTAAAGGTAGTGAGACATTAGAAGAAATGCTCAATATCCTTAATCATCAGAGAAATGCAACTTAAGATGACTCTGAGATTCTATCTCACACCTGTTAGAATGGCTAAGATCAAAAACTCAAATGACAGTACATGCTAGCCAGGTTGTGGAGAAAGGGGAATATTCCTCCATTGCTGGTGAGAGTACAAACTTGTACAACCCCTATGGAAATCAGTCTGGTGATATCTTAAAAAAAAAAAAACAAAAAACTTAGAATAGCCCTACCTCAAGACCCAGCCATATCACGTCTGGGTACCTACCCAAATGATTCCTCACCAAATCACAAAGACATATCCTCATCTATGTTCATAGCATCCTTATTTGTAATATCTAGAAACTGGAAACAACCCAGATGTCCCTCACCTGACAAATGGATAAAAAATTGTGGTACATTTACACAATGGAATACTACTCAGCTATCAGAAACAAGGAAATCATGCAATTCTCAGCCAAATGGATGGAACTAGAAAAACTCATCCTAAGTGAGCTAACCCAGACTCAGAATGATTCACATGGCATCTACTCACTTAGAATTGGATTTTAGCCATATAGAACAGGGTAACTATCCTACAACCAATACACCAAAAAGATCAGGAACATAGACTTTATTTTTTTTTATTTTTTTTAATAATTTATTTTTTATTTCTTCAAGTTACATCTCAATCACAATCCCCTCCCTACTCCCCCCTCCAGTCCCACCCTTCTACCCTCCTCACCCTCAACCCCCCCATCCTCTTCCCTTCTTTTTTTTTTAGTTTAAGGTATTTCTTTTTTCCCCCCAACAGCTCTCCCTTTCAGTCCAAAAAAATGGTTCTTTTTCTTATAACTATAAATACAATACAAAACAACAGAAATAAATAGGCCACAATTATAAGAGTTATATGTCCAGTCCATATGTATTTGGCACCTGACTTTAACATTCTACTATCTAACCATCTCCATGTGTTTAAAGTTCTATATCTAACTCAGCTTTCATACTAACTTGCCTCATAATTTTAAAAATATCTTCTTAGATCCAGAACACCCTCTTGATTCCTAAACAACTCAAAATTTAACTATGAGACTCTAGCTATCTATTCTTCAACCACCTCAGAGAGCTGAGAGGGATAAATATATCTGAGTTAGGATTAGGGCAGGGCTCTGTTCTTATCTTTCCAGGAAATTTAAAGCATCCATTCAAGGAATCCAGGGACAACTGGACAAAGGAAACCTCAGCAGAAAACAAATCAGACACCAAAGAAGACGAGTGGCCCAGATGATTCAGCCTTGCAGACTTCTTCAATAGCAATTTCCTCAAAAGTCTACAACCACAACAACTCAAAATCGTGAAGATCGTTCAGCTCCACGGACTACTCCAGCCAGATCTTCAGTAAAGCTCTGAAGATCAGCTTCTGTCTATGAACTTCTTAGGACATCTAAATAGCTGAGCACAAAAGGACTGAACATCAAATGATTCTATTAACATTTTTAACCATTTTTCCATTCTTATTTGGGCCCCAAACAGGTTTACTACGTCCCAAATCAGCAGGAAGTCATTTTAAGAGAACAACGTCCCATCCCCAGAAGGTGGGGAGGGTGTTCCCCCCACTTTGGTTATTTGATAGATAATAGAAATTTTTGTTATTTAGGGGAAAAGACTACAAGCTGTTAAATGGTCTTGTTAGACATAATTTTTTTTTATCTTTTTCTTTTTCCTTCTTTTTTTCTTTTTTTCTCTTTCCTTTTCCCTTCTCTTTTTCCTCTCTTTTTTTGTTGATATTCTTTGTTTTTGTGGGTTTGTGTGTTTGTTGGTCTTTTTTTTTTAGTATTCCCCCAGTAGCAATGAGACACCATTCACTGGCAGTACTGCCTCGTAGGCCCCCGGTGAATGAAGAGGCTCTTGGCCCTCATATGACTCCTGATCTGTGGTGAGAGACTGTTAGGCAGGGACACTCCACCCCAGAGGAACAAGACGGAATGGTCAGGGAGTAGAGCATGGGAGGGTGGGGTTGGGAAGCGGGAAAAGAGGACAATATGATAAGGATGTAACCTGAAGCAACAAACAAATAAATTTATCAACTAAAAAAAAAAAAAAAAAAGAAAAGAAAAAAAAAAGGGCAGGGGGCAGGGCTGAAACACTGTGAATGGAACAGAGGATACAGCCATTCGGCCTGGATTTGCAGACCTCCAGGCGTAGAGAACACGTGGAGCTAAGGTAAAATACAAGAGAATTGTGGTATTGTCCCATGCCTTTGACTTCAGCGGAGACGGGG
>CAJQZJ010033945.1:769360-776860 GCA_907164525.1 Lophiomys imhausi
CACAATTGAATAGATCTTTGTATATTGATACAAATTTAAAGATAATGCTTCCCAATGGTATCATACCTAGAGATACTTAAAAATAAAATGTGAAGCTCTGACCTCTTGATACCAACCGTCTAAAACGGTCTAGGATAGTTAAAACAAACTCCTAGTCATGCAAACATGTCTCTTTGTTAGCTACTATGACAGTCTATCACAGATATTCTCTAAACTACCCAGTAATCAAGTTGCTAAGAGACAAGCAACATTTGCTTATCTAAATACAAGAGATGGTTAGGGCATCTTCAAAAACCCCTAGAGATCTGCAGAATATGGCATTCAAAGATGTTATCTTAAATCAAGATTTTTTTTTGATATCGAGACATATCAGCGCCTGACAGCACCCCCTATTCTACTCCAAGTAGAAGATAAGCATCGAAGAACCTCCACTGTAAGATGGTTGAATTAGTGGTAAGCCTTTCTCTTGGCATGAAAAAACCCCTTGCACCAACTGCAGACAGACTGCTGTCCAAAAAGGACAAAACTTGGTAGCAGGGAAGTCGACAGCCTAACTCTGCCAAGACAGGGTAGGTAAGTCCTTCATAATCCCTGCTCTGCAACAAATGTCTGTCAGAGAAACAGGACCCAAAGCCTGAAGATTGATGCTGGAATGTATGGAGAGAAAATGGGAACTGTCCAGGCAGTTATTGGTATGTTCTTTCTTAGTTTTGGAAGCTGCAGGCTCTGCACTTCCTATATAAGCAAATATATTTATCCCTCTCAGGTCTCTGAAGTGGTTGAAGAATAGACAGATAGAATCTTATAGTTAAATTTTGAACTGTTTAAGAATCAAGAGGGTGTTATAGATCTAAGAAGATACTCTTAAAAGTGTGTTGCAAGATAGTATGAATGTTGAGTCACATATAGACCTTTAAACTCATGGAGTTGGGTAGATAGTAGAATGTTAAAGTCAGGGGCCAAATAGGTATAAACTGAACAGTGGGAAGGTATACTGGGCCAATTTAATCTCATAAATGTGGCATATTTATATCTATTGTTTTGTATAATACTTACTGTTATAAGAGAAGGAACCAGCTGTTGGACTGAAAGGGGAAACCTCTGGAGGGAAGAGGGTGGAAGGGCGGGTTAGGAAGGGGGAATAGGGAGGGGTTTGTTACTGAGATGTAACTTGAAGAAAAAAAAATAAAGTATTTAAAAAAAAAAAAAAGTGGCAGAACCTAGACTCCAAACAGAAAAAAAAAAAAAAATGGTCTTGTTAAATGGGTTTTGAAGGTTAGACCCAGGGACTTCTCTCTTTTTCTTTTCTGTATCCTCCTTTCTCTCCTATATAGGAGTGAACAGACTTGAGAACAATGGGACATAGACATAGTATAGGAAAGATCAAGAAAAAAAGGACAGATTATTGAATATAGCCTTATACCTTTGTATACTGAACATAGACTTTATTACCTCTCAAGGGGACAATTTGCCCTAGGGGTGCTACCATGCAGGCTCCTAGTGTAAGAGGAAGCTCTTAGCCTTCATATGAGTGTTGAATTGAGAGGGGTTAATATGTAGGGGCACTCCACTTTGGAAGAGTGGGATGGGTGGGAGAGGGAGAAGAGGGTGGAAGCGTGGAACTGGGAGGGGTGGAAAGAGGGTACTATGATGGAGATGAAACTTGGTGTAATAAATATACATTATAATAAAAATGTCTTAATAGCAAACGGTTGGGTCCAATACTTAGGAACTGAAAAATTTCTTTCTACCATGTTGTTTTCTACAAACAAGTCATCAGTTGAAAGAACAAGAAAATAGACCCCATCTGTCAATTCGGGGAGTTAAAATAATTGGTAGCCATTCCAAATGTAGCACAGTCATACATTGACACAGTTATTTATATTCCCCTCACACATGAAACACACTCACCACCTTCTAAGAGTATCAAGAGCCATGGCAGATGTGACCATCAGAACATGGGATGAGTAAAAAGCTCAGAAATATGAAACAGATGACACATGAGTAAATCATTCCATTTCCTTTTTTGTGAGAATTTGTGTGTGTTCATGCACATGCATGTGTGTGCATATATATGCACACACATAATCAGCAGATATATCTATATGTGTGTGTGTGTGCATGTGGAGGCAGCGTGTCAATGTTACCATGCTAAGGTTGAGCATTTTCCTCTACCACTCCTATTTTTTAGTTTTTGAGACAGTCTCTCACAGAACCTGGCCCTCACCATTTGTGGTAGACCATATGACCATCCTGACTCCCACCTGCTGAGGTGTCTGGTTTTTCTATGTGTTCTGGAGATCCCAAACTCAGCTTCCAGGTCTGCACAGCCAGCCCTTCACTGACTGAGCCATCTCTCAGATGGCATTCCCCTTAGCCACTTGCACTCTCTACTGTGATTTCATCACATCTGCTGTAACCACGCCTTGTGTCTCCTGATATGCCTCTAGAATGACGCTTCCAGCCTTTAGCCTTACCTTGTTCTCACAGGATCTCTACCTTCACCTTTATGGAGGTTCATACTCAACTATTTCCATACCAGAGCTGATATTTCATGCTTTGTTCTACCACAGCACCTGCTTGACCATTATTTTCAGGATATGTCACCTTACAAATATATAAATTTCATACAGAAGCTGTTATATCTAAATGGTGTTGATAAATTAGGACTTAGAACTGTGTCTTGCTTATAATAAAAATTGAATCAATATTTCCTCAACTAAGTAATGGATCTGAATCCTTATATGTATATCTCCCCATGCACATACAACAGGAATCATTTTTGCAAAAACATTATATATGCCTTAAATTGAATGTTTTTTACATAGTGAAGCATAAAATCCTTTACCAGATAGTTCTAAAATACAATCAATTTAAAGTTTGGTCAGAATATCTTCGTTGGTCTTTGTAAGCTTGGACAGCATTCTGAGAAGAAATGGGGTCTCACTGTTGCTTTGTTATGTTGTCGATTACTAGTGAAGCTCAGCTTTTATTGGCTAATATTGTTTTCTTTCCTGTGAACTGACCTAAACCTACTTTTCAGTTATTGACTTTAACTGTCATTTTGTTTTTAAGTTGTTGTCTATCAATTAGTTAAAGTAGCACAGACATCTCCCCAAGATGTCACTTGTTTTTATATTCATGATATCTTTTGGTGTGTGCTTTTTATTATTTTGTAGCTTCTGAGGAATTTTAACTTTATTATAATATCATGTCTATGATGTTAGGGCTTATCATGGAACCACAGACAGGCCATTGGCTATGATTGAAACCATTTGAGTATAGCTGGAGTTGGACAAACTGCTTCACTCTTATTGACATGATCATTGAAAGATTCATTTCTCTTGTGGATTTGACAGGAGATCTTATTTCTTTGATTCTTGTTTTTTTTTTTTGTCTAAATTTCCTTATGGCACACTCCTTGACATCTCCCAGATCAAACTATACAAATTAATTAATTATAAGCTTGAGCTAAAGTATTCAACAGTCAAAATTTTTTATGTTGTGTACCATCAATTCATTTCCCTTTCATTATGTACCACAGTCCTGGTAGAATGTGTTATGAATATCAAGGAATAAGAATCACTTGGAGCCAGATTGTAGGCTGTCTATCATAAGTGATTTATATCAAATACAGCAAAGTAATTTATTAATTATGCATTGTTTATATTTTTAATAACCATAGAACAACAACCAGGGAGTAAAGGCTGTCAACCAGTGTTAATATTTTTCCAAGGGATATTTAGCAATATTTGGGAATTATTTTAATTGTCACAAACACAGAAAGTTCTATTGGCATCTAGAGGGTAGACACTAGATATGGTATTCAAAATGTTAGAGTCCATAAGTTAACTCTTTTTAGAAAAAATCACAATTCACCATCAAATGTAAACAAAGTTAATATTAGGAAGACCCAAAATAAACATTCAAGTCTACATCAGGTAGCTATCTTTTCAACAGATATTTTGATCACTTCCATTCAAAGGACAGTAGGTATACAGATTAATTTGCAATCCATTATATGTGCACAACTGAAACCTGAGATCTATATAACCTATAGAAGGTCCCACTCTTTAAAAATAACCCTTACAGATATTTTAGGGTTGTATCTGTTAACTGGCTTTTAATGTTAAATTGGACAATGACCCATGGTTTCAGAAGTTCCTGAAAAGACAAGGACCTCACAGAATATGTGATTGACATTCTCTAGTTCTTCCCATTCACAAATGTTTCACAATTCTTTCTTACTCTGTGTAATGATGAGATCTTGTCAATGACCATACTTGCCTCATTCACTTAAGTTTTTGTCAATAGTTGGCAGGAGAAGAAAGTGTGAGTTCTCTCCTTCTCTATTCTTCCCTTTTCTTGTTTCCTAGAACCCTAAATGTGTTGGCATGCCTCATGGGCAAAAGCTTTTGCTCCCCAACTCCCACTTGTTTTCAATATCAGCTGCCCTTAAGACCTGGTTCATTTTTTGAATTTCTGCTGTTCTAGGTGGCTAATCCATTTCCCAGGGTTAATTGATTAATAATTTCTTGGAATCCCATCAGGGAGTCCTTTACTCTCGGTGAACCTGAATGAATAACTGGTGACTCTGGTGTAGGAGGAAGACCCTAACTCTGGGTTCCATATCGGGTTAAAACCATCTCAAGATGGGCAGAAGTGTAATGGGTACAGTTGGCAATGGAGGAGTGTGCAGTTAGTACGAAGAGGAGCAATATCAGAGAGAGAAAACATTCATAATCTAGAACCAGATATCTTAAGTGTATCTGTCCATCTATTCTTTATATCCGTCTATCAGTAGTCCTCATTTCTGGTTTCTTTTACAGAACTACTGAAAATTTTAGAACTTTCTGACTGAGTGTTGCTTGCTAGTCATAGTTTAAACCTCCACTTTCCACCATATATGATTTTATGCTAAAGAAGTGAATGAGGACCCTGGATGACTTCAGAAGGCAGGGTATTTACCAGAAAGAATACCCACTAACTTCTGGGATTGGCAAGAAAGGGATAGGGTGCAGTTTAATCACCAATGGCTAGTGGTTTCATCATGTATCCTCATGTAATTAAAAAGCCAATAATAAATTTTGTACAATGAGGTTGGGAAGTGTCTGTGCTGGTGAACTTGATGTGCTGAGAAGAGAAGCATCAGGGGACACCTTTCAAACACTGCCCTTGTCTCTGCAACCCACATGTTTTGTGTTTCTCTTTGGTTGGATTTTCCTGAGTTGTATGCAAAAACAAAACAAAAGCAAGCAAAAACAAACAAACAAACAAACAAAAAAACAAGGAAGCAAAATCCCTTTAGTTGTAATATGAGCCTTTCCTTGGTTTTCTTTCCTGAGTTCTACAAGGTAATTGTCCAAAATGGGAGTGCATGGGAATCCCTGTGTTTGTCATCAGCAAAAGTGGAGATACTCCAGCCCATTTGCTGGACTAGCAGACTCAACTTCAGCCAACATTCATCCATTTGGGAAAGACTTGATGCATGTTTGTACCATGGACAATTCTAAGGAAAGAACACATGGCAGTATATAGCCTCTTAGCACCTATTTATTGATGCAATTTCTTGACCAATATAGATGTATCAGTAGACTATATGGTCATAAAAGCAAGGATTTTGTTGTGTTTTTGTCACTAACATGTAGCTGAATCCTATCCCTGTGCTTTTAGCATGTAAATGTCAAGGAATTAACAAATAAATTGAAAGGGAGTAATTTTAAGTTAATTTCACTGCATTTTAAAAGAGTATATTCTCATAAATGAAATGACTTTTCAATCCAGATACAATGTCTTTTAGAAAAATTTAATGCACATATTTTTTTATTAACTTACCTACCACTACAGATACTAAATAGAATACAGTAATTTCCATTGAATAATAATTGAAAAAAGTAACTTGAGAAACAGAGTCTTCTACCTGATAGGATTTAGCTCACATATATTTTGGAAGGCCAAATTTCTCTATTCAAAGGAGTAGTAGATCTTCCTGAGTTAGGGTGAGAGTCATGCCCCTTTATATGATGTGATGGGACTTACCATACACATGAAGAGTGGGAAGGAAGCCAGCATCTGGTAAGGACCTGCTATTGTCTGGGTACTTGTAGTTTTAGCTTTCACAAAGGCTCTGAGAGGTGGGTATTAACTCGTTGTAAGTGATGAGAAGACAGCGACTTAAGGATATTATAGAACCTGCCTTGGCCTGGTTCCTAGAGCTATCTACCAGCAAAGGTGGATGTTAAAAGACCAAGCTCATTGCACTGAAGCCAAGGTCCTCTAGCCAATAGATGGAGGGTATCAAACAGTTGCCTCTTCATCTAAACGATCTCTTCTGAGCCAGAAACCCAAGAGCAGGTTGTAGTTTCTGACATGAAATTCCCAAAATGTGAGAAAAAGTCTTCAACCAGATGAAGAGAGAATCAAATTCATTAAATATCTTTGCATTTATATAGGACAGTTGGATCTATAACATACATTTGCATTATAACATGGCAAGTAAAACGTTGAAATATGTAAAAAGAAGCTTGGTCTCCTTTTGTCCTGTGTACAGGTTATCCAAGCCTAGAAAAAACAGAACAGACTGCCTCTCTACACTCAGAGAATAATAGACATGCATATCATAAAATAAGGAATCAAATGTTGAAATACATAAAAACAATCTTGGTTTCCTTTTGGTCTGTGTGCCAGTTATCCAAGTCTAGAACAGACAGAATGAAGTACCTCTGTTCACTCAGGCAATATGGATAATACGCAGTTTTCAATCGCCTTGCTGTCTCTTGTTTTCCCTCTGCCCCCTCTCTCCTCCCTCTGGCTATATTACTCTGTTTCACCTTCCAAGTCAGCAGCATTCAGGATTCTTCTGTACTTTCTCTTTCCCGTTGTCATAAATCTTACTTGAACTGTTGGACTGAATATGTTAGAATCATTCATTAGACAGCCTCACTGTGTGGAGAATGAGAAAAAAAAATCTCTCAATAAAGAAAAACCACAAGAACTGGTCTGGATTTCAGACATTATCCCTCACAATGTGACTACAAACAACAATCAAAACATGAACATGGCAACAGATTAGATATGTGCTGAGTCAGGCTGAGAGACCAATGAATCTATATTACATGTTGTAATATAAGGGTGATGTAGTGATCAAAAGAGAGTGAAAATGAAGGGCAAAGGAGAGACTCTCCGCATGTAGTTACTGCACTGTACCAGGAGATCAACTACATTCCAAAGTGGTTGTGGGTGGACAGGGAGCTTGTGGAGACACGTCACCCAGTCTGAAAGAGCCTTTGAAGGTGGCACCCACCCTCAAGTTCTGAAGATTTATGAGGCTGTTTCTCACTCTGTATTACCAGGGATACATCTAAAACATGAATCTGTACCTTTCTTAAAGAATAGACACTATTATATAAAGAATATTAAGGACAAGGAACTAGGATTGATTTTACTTTGTTGTAAAAAAATAGAGGAAAAAAGGCACACTTTGTAATTAAAATAAAAGGA
>CAJQZJ010033945.1:792663-815598 GCA_907164525.1 Lophiomys imhausi
CACACACACACACACACACACACACACACACACACACACACACACACTTCATAACTTAGCCCTGCTTTCCCTCATTTGATGCCTGACTAAGCTAATGAAGGAACAGAAGCCACCATAGAGTACTCAGTGACGTATTTAGTAAGTCATCTTCTGCACAAAGGAATTGTTTTATTTCCAGAGCCAAAAGCCAAGTATTTATTCTTGCCCATATAATGCTTACATTCTAAGAACATTGGACAGAGGGATAGAAATCAAGTCCCAGTCTTCCTATTTACTGAAATATATAAATTAGCGAATACATACATTAATATAGATAGTGATATAAAAATGGAGGGAAGTAAATATTATAAAAGTGTTTAAGTCAGAACAGAGATGCCTAAAAGTGTTCAGGCTCTAGGAGATGCATTATAAAGGGCTATGTAATTATGCAAACAAATAAACAATTAGAAGCACTTTGGGCAGATGGCAGCTTATATCAATGCTGTTTTGATGACATTTTCTTAGAATGCTGAGAAATAGGCATAAGGAAGAATACAAACACTTAAGATGGTATGAGACCCAGTCTACACTGTAAAGAACCATGATATATGTAACTCAATCACAGAAATGGGAGAGGAGTTTGCTTTACATCTGGTAGGGTTCAGCAATGATCCGCAAGCTTCTTGTGCCTCAGAATCAACTTAATCACTTGTTAAAGCATGCATTACTGAGTTCAATCTAGTCTGAAAATATTTGAGTTACTGCTTCCAGGGTGGGGCTCAGGAAATTTTATCTTTAATAGGTGATGATAAAACTATTGGTCTGAGTCTTTGCTATAGAAGATTTTTATTATTTTTTCATGTCTACTATAGATTTCACTGTTAGGAAATGAACCTTGGCTTTCTTTTTTTTTTAAATACTTTATTTTTTTTCTTCAAGTTACATCTCAGTCACAAACCCCTCCCTATTCCCCCTTCCAATCCCTCCCTTCCACCCTCTTCCCCCCCAGAAGTTTCCCCTTTCAGTCCAACAGATGGTTCCTTCTCTTATAACAGTAAGTATTATACAAAACAACAGATATAAATATGCCACATTTATGAGAGTTAAATGGCCCAGTATACCTTCCCAATGTCCAGTCCATACATATTTGGCCCCTGACTTTAACATTCTACTATCTAACCATCTCCATGAGTTTAAAGGTCTATATCTGACTCAACATTCATACTAACTTGCAACACACTTTTAAGAGTATCTTCTTAGATCTATAACACCCTCTTGATTCCTAAACAACTCAAAATTTAACTATGAGACTCTAGCTGTCTATTCTTCAACCACCTCAGAGACCTGAGAGGGATAAATATATCTGCTTATATAGGAAGTGCAGGGCCTGCAGCTTCCAAAACTAAGAAAGGACATACCAATGACTGCCTGGACTTCCTACTTTTCCTTTTCTGTATCCTTCCTCTCCTATGTAGGAGTGCATAGGCTTGAGAAAAATGAGATATAAACATAGCACAGGAAGGTCCAAGAAGAAGGGGCAGATTATTGAATATGCCCTTATACCTTTGTATATTGATGCAAAATTAGTAGTATATTTGGCTAAAGTGGTATTGACCATTGTTTATTGTGCAAAAATAAGATTGTATTGGATTACATCAGTATTGATCTTTGTATATTGATACAAAATTAAGATTATATTTGGCCACAATGGTATTGACCCTTGTATATGGACGTAATATTAAGATTGTATTGGGCTACATAGGCATTGATCTTTGTATATTGATACATAATTAAGAGTATATTTAACCACAATTGAATAGATCTTTGTATATTGATACAAATTTAAAGGTAACGCTTCCTAATGGTATCATACCTAGAGATACTTAAAAATAAAATGTGAAGCTCTGACCTCTTGATACCAACAGTCTAAAACAGTCTAGGATAGTTAAGTAAAACAAACTCCTAGTCATGCAAACATGTCACTTTGTTAGCTACTATGACAGTCTGTCACAGATATTCTCTAAACTACCCAGTAATCAAGTTGCTAAGAGACAAGCAACATTTGCTTATCTAAATACAAGATATGGATAGGGCATCTTCAAAAACCCCAAGAGATCTGAAGAATATGGCATTCAAAGATGTTATCTTAAATCAAGATTTTCTTTTTTTTCTTTTTTTTTGATATCGAGACATATCAGCGCCTGACAGCGTCCCCTATTCTACTCCAAGTAGAAGATAAGCATCGAAGAACCTCCACTGTAAGATGGTTGAATTAGTGGCAAGCCTATCTCTTGGCATGAAAAAACCCCTTGTACCAACTGCAGACAGACTGCTGTCCAAAAAGGACAAAACTTGGTAGCAGGGAAGTCGACAGCCTAACTCTGCCAAGACAGGGTAGGTAAGTCCTTCATAATCCCTGCTCTACAACAAATGTCTGTCATAGAAACAGGACCCAAAGGCTGAACCTTGGCTTTCTTATACAATCCCACTCTTACTCAGTTCAACCAATAGATACTCTTACTTTTGTCACATAAGTCACCAAAAGTTGGACAAATGATGCCAGGAAATTATTTGAATCTAATCTGGGAAACTCCTGAAACAATTGACAATAAAGCAGCTGTCTAATCACTGAAGAAGAAAGTTTAAGCCAATATATAAAGAAAATCCCCCAACATTTAAATTGGTGTAAAAATGAATGAGCTCTGAAGTAACCATTTCTAGATCAGTTCTGCCCATGGAGACCCCCAGTCACATCACGCAGTTTTACATCTTGTGAGCAAAAAATTACTCTTGTCTCTAACACATATAAGACCAAATCTAAGTATATAGAAAAGTAATGTGGATAATATACTTTAAAAAATAGCAGTGAGAAAAGATGTGGTGGCACATGCCTTTAATCCTAGCACTTGGAATATAGAGGTAGGCAGATCTCTGTGAGTTAGAGGCCAACCTGGTCTTACTGGGTTCCCATAGAGCAATAACTATGTAGAGAGACCCTTTCTCATGTTTTTCTTTTAAATTTGTCAGCTAGAACTAGAAAAGAGAATTTTTTATTTATTTTAAAAATTTTATTTCTTTTTATTTTGTGAATTTCAGATAATGCACCCTGTTCCTACTCATATTCTACCTCAGACCTGCCCTCCACCATTGCAATCTCTCCCAACAGGAAAAAACAAATCTCATTGTGGAAACTGTAGCATGTGTTGGTGTAGCCCTCAATATTCCCTTTTGTCCACAGTTTATTTTGCTTGCAAAGTTCATTTTAATGACTCCTTGGTCTGGTATGAGGCCTCTGACTTCTGCTACTTTGTCAATACTGGAACTTCTCTGGGACTCCCCTACATAGCCTGTTGTTGCTCTATGTCATGGAGATACTATAGTTTTGTGTCTATGAACTGGCTTCTTCATGAACTCCAGCAGTTCATCCATGAGGTATATGTTGGAGTGGGCCAACTCAAAGCCCTGGCTCTGGACCTGTGACCCCCACATCCAGGGCCAGGTCAACTGTGCTACCCAGGTAAGAGGCAGAGCCTGCTCTTCCAAGTGCTACAGCAGGTAAGGGGCTGAACCAGCTCTCTAGCTTTCATGACCCCAACAGGGCCAACTCTCCTGCCTGCTACTTGTGGCAAGGACAAAAGAGATTGGAGGGGATCTCTCCCTTGCCAACATCACCACAAAATATACAAAAGGCAAAGCTGACTCTCCCATACTCACACCCTCAGGGCCCTCTCACTCACAACCCCCATACCTAGGGACAGCTGTACTGTACTGCTCAGGCAAGGTGCAGGGCTTGCTCTCCTGAGTGCTGCATCATGTGAAGGGCAGAGACAGCTTTCCTGCTCTCATGATTCCATCAGGGGAAGATCTACTGTCTGCCACTGGTGGTGAGGGCAAAAGGGGGGAGATCATTCCCTCTCCACCACCACTAAAAGGAAGGACTAACTCTCCCACACTCACACACTTGAGGCTGGCTCACCCACAACCACCACATCCAGGGCCAGGAAGTGTTCTTCTAGTCTCTGGCTGGCTTCCAGTTATTGGAGCCCACCTGGTGCTTACCTGTTGCTGGACTGATGATCATCACAGACTAGCTCCCTTCCCAGTCCACTTGGCATCAAACTGGTGGTGGGCTCCGGCTCACTTTTTTTTTCAGGGAATGTTAGGATACTATTCATTCAGATGTTTATAGGTCAGAACATTGAATGTAAACATAACCTCTCTCCTCATTGCCATCTACTGATGAACATGTGACATCCTGTCACATCTGCAATGTCTCTAGGGTCAGGTGGAAAAGAGAATTTCAATGGCTCAGTAATACTGTGCACATTCACATAGAGTGACTTTTATATCAGCTAAGATTGAGATATTTGAAACACACACAAGTAAAATGTAAATAATCAGATGAATGTAGGGAGCTGAAAGTACACTGAACAGTGCTTAGTTGTGCTGCGCCCTATCTACAGCACTGCTGCCTACATACTGTTCATAATATGACCCTAGCACTTATCTACAGCACTGCTACCTACATACTGTTCATAATATGACCCTAGCAAAGTTTGTGATTAGACCACCTTCCATTCCCTGTGAACTGTTGTTACTCCTCACGAGTTGATGCAGGCTGCCATTACAAGTATATGTAACTTATCCAAATAGTATTCCTGTCATATTTCAGTGTCATCTACTCAGGTTAAACTCTGCTCTCAGTATATTTCACTGCTTTGTATATGCCACCTTTTTTTCCCCCTTATGGGGCTCTTGTGGTGATAGCCATGATTCTGAAATATACTGTCTTGCATAGGGCATAATTATACAGATGCTTATTAACTAAAGAGAGAGATGCTTCACAGTTAGAAGTCAACATTTGTCAGGAACATTTAAAAGTCAAGAATCTTATTTGTTTGTTTGTTGAGATAGACAGATGAGAGATAGACAGGTAGACAGACAGACAGATGGATAGTTTATGACAGGTGTGGAGCATATGCCATATGTGGAGGAGGATCATAGGAACTTTGAGGAGTTGGTTCTCTCCTTCAATCTTTATGTGAGCTCTAGGGTTCGAACTAAAGTTACCATGCTTGCATATCAAGGGCCTTTATATGCTGAGCCACATCATTGTCCCTTAAATACAGTTTTGAGGCATGTGAACTTTCTATCAAAAACCAACGACCTTAACTTCCAATTTTATTATTTTGGAAATTCATAGAAACCATATGTCTTAGTTAGGGTTACTAATTGTTGTGAGGAAACACCATAATCAAAAGCAACTTGAGTACAAAATGGTTTATTTGGCTTATGTGTTCTGAGTTATAGTCTATTCACTAAAGCCAAGGCAAAAACTCAAGCCAAGCAGGAAGTTGAAAACAGGAGCTGATGTAGTGGACATGGCAGATTGATGTTTACTGGTTTGCTCCCTATGGTTTGCTCAGTATGCTTTCTCAAAGAACTTATGACCACCAGCCAAAGGTGTTGGACAAACAATGGGGTGGACCCTCCACATCGATCACTAATTTAAAAAATACCCTACAGGCTTGTCTATGGCCCTATCTTATGGAGTTATTTTCTCAGTTGAGATTCCGTCCTTTCCAGTGGCTTTAGCTAGTTGACAAAAAACTAGCCAGAACACCACATATTTGTAAAAGAATCAGATATTCATAAAAACCGTAAAACTTTGAAATAAATATGCAAACATTCATCTCTTATTCAGTAAAATAGGTAAACAACATAGGTTCTGTATAAAATTGTTGTCTTCACATGTAGTTGTATTCTTCCAACGTGATACTGACCCACTGGCCCTAACTGAATCAAGATGCTTTCCTGCAGGGATGGAGGATCTGTGCCAACTGTCTCTGCTTTCTCTTGTCCACCCCAAGAGCACTGGGGCTTCTGAGACAAGATGTGGACACTGGATAATCTGGAACATTCTGGAAAGGAAGCTGCCTTTTCTGAGCAGTGCTGTGTGATTTTAGAAATGCTGTTACTAAGGTGACACTAACAGAATGTCAGGTTTACACAACTGAGGTTCTGTGTAGCTAGAAAAAGGGCACTGTAGATGTGATGAGCCAATCATCATTGACCCTAATATTTGAGTCATAGTATTCAGTCTTATACAAATAGGATAAAATTATAATTTTAGAATATTTTCTTTAAAAAGATTACTTGGGGGCTGGAGAGATGGCTCAGCGGTTAAGAGCACTGGCTGCTCTTCCAGAGGTCATGAGTTCAATTCCCAGCAACCACATGGTGGCTCACAACCATCCATAATGAAATCTGGTGCCCCCTTCTGGCCTGCAGATGTACCTGCAGACAGAACACTGTATACATAATAAATACATCTTAAACAAACAAACAAACAAAAAAAGATTACTTGGATGTGGGTGACCAGAGATTCAGTGGGTAAAGTGCTTGTCTTTACCATTATAACCTGAGCTAAACTCCCTTAACCTCCGTTGTTGGAGAACCAACTCTCACAGTTCGTTCTCTAATTTCCACATGTGGGCCATGGCACCCATGTGCCCACATATATACACACATATATAAATATTAAATGAGCATTAAGTTAAAATTTGAAATTCGGGTATGTAGTCACCTCTGAGGAGTGGCACGGGAAGACAGGGTCAAGCTGAAAGGGAGACAATAAGGTGATCTTTAAAGATACTGACAATCTGTTTTCTCCCATAATTTGGTGGCATGTTTCTATGTAAGTTATGTATAAATGAAACATATTTCAAATAAAATATTCTTCAAAAGAATTAATATAGACCGTCTTTTTTAAGTTAAACTGTATAGGGCCAAAAATGAGTTTTAATACTTGAAATGCAAATGGCTGCAGTTTCAGGGACATTTGTTTAGATTGTGATGAGCTGATGGCATGCATGAACAAATAGTGCTTTGTGAGTTCACTCTATTATTTTTTTCATTCGTACAAAACAGTTTTCAAGCATCAACAGCACAAAGAGGGAAGGACTTGTCCAAAGTGAACCATATATCAATTAGTATCTAACATATGTGTGTTCTACTTTGGGGCATCATCATCAAAGGTGTGTGTGTGAACCCCTAAACTAAGGAACCTCCTGTCCTCCAAGAAGGACATCCACCTCCTCTTATAAAGAAGCTGAAGATTGATGCTGTAACGTACAGAGAGTAAACGGGAACTGTCCAGGCAGCAACTGATATGTCATTTCTTAGTTTTGGAAGCTGCAGGCCCTGCACTTCCTACATAATCAGGTATATTTATCCCTCTCAGGTCTCTGAGGTGGTTGAAGAATAGATAGCTAGACTCTCTTAGTTAAAATTTGAGTTGTTTAGGAATCAAGAGGGTGTTCTGGATCTAAGAAGATGTTTTTAAAATTGTGATGCAAGTTAGTTTGATAGCTGAGTCAGATATAGAACTTTAAACTCATGGAGATGGTTAGATAGTAGAATGTTAAAGTCAGGGGCCAAATACATATGGACTAGACATTGGGAATGTATGCTAAGCCATATAACTCTCATAATTGTGGCGTATTTATTTCTGTTGTTTTGTATAGTATTTACTGTTATAAGAGAAGGAACCATTTGTTGGACTGAAAGGGGAGCTGTTGGGGGAAGAGGGTGGAAGGGTGGTACAGGAGGGGGGATTAGGGAAGGGATTGTGACTGAGATGTAACTTGAAGAAATAAAAAAATAAAGTATAAAAAAAAGAAAATGGGAGACAAGCTGTTTCCAACAGATTGAGAAAAAAAAAAAAGAAGCTCAACCAAAGCTAAACCCTTCATTTTCAAAAAGCCCCAGAAGTGTGTCCCACCACTTATTCTCAGGAAGGAAACCCAAAATCTTGTCTCCTAAAAAACCCTGCCTTCCTCATCCCCAGGAGGCACAATCTTCATCCTAGTGGGAAGATTGTTTGCTCATCCCAGTAATAAAACTCCTATCTGCTTCTGCCGAGGTCATTTTTGCTCTCTTACGTCTTCACGTTGCCTGGGTCAACTCTAACCTAACAATCATGTTGTAGAGTAGGTTATCGACATACTTGCTTGCTTCAAAAATAATCACTTTAAAATTAGGTGCGTTTTCAGGTTGACTGGGAGAATCATCTCCTGAGAAGGTTCATTCCTTTGTGCTTGGTCTGCTGTAGGTAAGCTAGGATAGCCAGTGGCCAACAGAACTCGGAGGTCCTGTGCTTCAACATGGGAGCAGGTTGCAACCTGTGTCTGTCTCCCATCTATGTTCTCAACTGTGCTAACGCTCAGTAACTTCACCCCAGCATCTCCATCTAACGTTCCTCCGTGTGTTCTCACCTGTACTGCTCTGGCTCTGCCTCTGTGCCTTAGCCTCGGTGTATATTCTATGGCAAGTTAGAAGAGTAAATCAAGAAAGCATAATTCAGAGGTCTCCTGGACTGCTGGCCTGTTTGTCTCATCACTGTGGACAACGTGTTTGCTAACAATATGCCAAAGTCGTAACTTGGGGACGCAGGAAAACACTGACCAGAGTTGGGAGGCACACAAAAAACATGCATGTCCTGATTTGAGAGAGCAGGGCCTCCCATGTGGCCCGTCAATGACTGCACGCTCTCACTGCTCTCATGGCCCTCCTCATCCTCTCTATGGTTTGTGTCTACACGGATTTTACAAATTGCTTTCCTGTGACTGTTACTTTAGTTTTTCTTTTCTTTTTTAAATCTACATTATTCAGTGTTGCTTCACAATTGTTTAGTCAGACAGGGAGGTATAAGGCAGGAAATGTCTTTTGTGACCAAGAGTCTAACAGAAGTGAGCTGAAATTAAACTCATATATATAATTTAAATCTCTGCTCATTGATTCACTAGTATAAACCGACTGAGTTACTCACAGTTCACAAGGTCACTTTGTGGAGTTCTGGTTTGTTACCTCTTATTCATGTTGTTGGTAAGTAAACTCCACTAGTACCTCCCCTCTTTGTCCTCCTCTTTTTCTACTCTTCCTTCTTCTTTCCTCCTTCCTTCCTGCTTTCTTTCCTCCCTTGGTCACTCCCTCTCTCCCTTCTTTCCTTTCTTTTCTTGTGAGCCAGATAGTGACTTCAGGACTTTGCTCATGCTAAGGGTATGCTTTGCCATTAAGTCATACCTCCACCTTTTTTCATCCTTTAAGAAAACTTTTCTCGATATCAAAAAAAAAATCTTGATTTAAGATAACATCTTTGAATGCCATATTCTGCAGATCTCTAGGGGTTTTTGAAGATGCCCTATCCATCTCTTGTGTTTAGATAAGCAAATGTTGCTTGTCTCTTAGCAATTTGATTAGTGGGTAGTTTAGAGAATATCTGTGATAGACTGTCATAGTAGCTAACAAAGTGACTTGTTTGCATGACTAGGAGTTTGCTTTACTTAACTATCCTAGACCGTTTTAGACGGTTGGTATCAAGAGGTCAGAGCTTCACGTTTTATTTTTAAGTATCTCTAGGTATGATACCATTAGGACAGCACCCCCTATTCTACTCCAAGTAGAAGATAAGCATTGAAGAACCTCCACTGTAAGATGGTTGAATTAGTGGCAAGCCTTTCTCTTGGCATGAAAAAACCTCTTGCACCAACTGCAGACAGACTGCTGTCCAAAAAGGACAAAACTTGGTAGTAGGGAAGTCGACAGCCTAACTCTGCCAAGGCAGGGTAGGTGAGTCCTTCATAATCCCTGCTCTACAACAAATGTCTGTCAGAGAAACAGGACCCAAAGGCTGAAGATTGATGCTGGAATGTATGGAGAGAAAATGGGAACTGTCCAGGCAGTCATTGGTATGTTCTTTCTTAGTTTTGGAAGCTGCAGGCCCTGCACTTCCTATATAAGCAAATATATTTATCCCTCTCAGGTCTCTGAGGTGGTTGAAGAATAGACAGCTAGAGTCTCATAGTTAAATTTTGAACTGTTTAGGAATCAAGAGGGTGTTATAGATCTAAGAAGATACTCTTTTTTTTTTTTTAAGAAGATACTCTTAAAAGTGTGTTGCAAGATAGTATGAATGTTGAGTCACATATAGACCTTTAAATTCATGGAGTTGGTTAGATAGTAGAATGTTAAAGTCAGGGGCCAAATATGTATAAACTGGACATTGGGAAGGTATACTGGGCCAATTTACTCTCATAAATGTGGCATATTTATATCTATTGTTTTGTATAATACTTACTGTTATAAGAGAAGGAACCATCTGTTGGACTGAAAGGGGAAACTTCTGGGGGGAAGAGGGTGGAAGGGCGGGTTAGGAAGGGGGAATAGGGAGGGGTTTGTGACTGAGATGTAACTTGAAGAAAAAAAATAAAGTATTTAAAAAAAAAGAAAAAAGAAAACTCTTCTCTACCAATGAAGAATTTGACTTGTTGGGAATAAAGGGCCTAAACCCTTTTCATCACAGTTAATTAGATTTCTGACTTACTCTACAGCCATTATTTCTTCAGGCATTACTTATGCACTCCTTTAACATCAAGTGTCAAAACATATTAAAGGAACAGCTTCCTGAAACATCAAAGACAGCACCATTCCTTGTTTTGCTGAGTTCTACCACAGCCAAGTGAACTGCATTGATAGTCAAAAGATAGGTAGGTATAGCTCTCGGTATTGATCTCATTGCTTTTGTGCTTGTACAAAATTCAGCCTTAATTCAAATCTCTCTTGTTCAATAATTTATACAGAAGGTAAAAAGCATACCAACCTGGAAAACACTTTATGGGACAGTGTAGAAATTCCAGGTAGTGGCACGAAGACATGGAAAATAGAACAGAGGTCTTGTTAGATGGACTATTTAAAGATAAATCAAGTTGCTTATCAAATATTGCCCTCTAATATCTTAGTGAAAGATTTGACAAGAGTCTGCAGGAATTAGATTTTCAACTGTCTTGAAAACCTTGAGTTAAGCACCATCAGCAGTTATTTGAAAAAATAGCAAAAGCATCAGATTTATTTCAATTATGCTGGATCACAAATTGGAAAGGGTAACTCTGAAAAACACTGATGACTTAAACCATAGCTAAGTTGGATAAGAAAGACAATAAGACGTTATAACCCATATTGTACATTTGGAAAGAGTCTGAAAATAAGTGGCAAAGCTGAGTGTCTTTCCCAAGTTCATACAACTACCAAGTGCAAAAATCTAACCTACCCACTTCTAGAATCACTTCCTTTGCTTCCTCAACAGATGACTGGAAACACAACTCATCTTGCATCCAAAACACCTGCAGATAACCTGGAAAAGGACATTATACCAGTCAAGATGAGTCCATTGTGGTGTTAACCGAGAACTGCCCTTGGATTTGAAAGACACTGACTCCAGGTGAATTAGGCATCTTATAGCCTGTAACTATCTCAAGAGAGGTAACAAAAATAAGAGGAAGATGAGAGACACAGAAAATGGTGGAGTGCATTTTGAAGCCCACTTTTCTGGTTTTTGTTTCTTTGTTTGTTTTTTAATTCTTCCCTCTTCCATTTGAAGCTTATGAAGAAATTTAACTCTTTTCCTAACCACTATCTTGTTTTGGTTTCTTCTTTACATAGAATGACAGATTACATGAGCTTCTTTCCAACTTCCTCCATTTCTTAATACACTCTGAACATGCTTGTGTAAAATCACCCAGGTTAGTCTGTCTCACCATGTCCCCTCTCCTGTGTCTTATAAGTGAAGAGAAGGAGTGTGTGTGCCTGGAGTGTGTAACCTGAAAGGAGAGTGAGGCCAGCATTATACAAAGGCAATGCATGGATAATCACCCTGTCACAGCAAATAGATTCTGTCATGAACAATTCCGTGGTTTTTCCCGAGGAAATCAGCTTTCCCTGCAGGCTGCCAAGCCCAAATGGGCTCCTTACAGCACCTGTGGATCTGAGCATCAAGTAATTATTTCACGATCTTGCCTAAAACCAAAGCCTGTGTGACCCTCCTGCAACCTCTGACCTTTGTCAGCTAACATAAACTAATTATGTTTGCAGCAGGAGGGGAGGGAGGCTGTTGGTACTACTCTGTGGGAGATGTCCTTCATGCTTTGTGCCAAGCTGTCAGTTCAGGCAATCCAAAAATGACCACTCTCCAGTCAAGGGTGTTGCCAGGCAAAGCCCTTAAAGAGATATGCAGAGGCCATTATCAAAGATAAACCTCATTGACCAGGATTTAGTAACCCACCTTAGTGGCCCACATGGTCCAGTTAGCAGCAGCACCAAGGAAGCCATTGTTACTGTCACTTAGCAGCAGTTACAGCCCGGTCAAAACAATTTTCTTATTTAGTTTTTGTTTTTGACAACATTAGTTTTTGTTTTTGACAACATGTTAATTGCCCCATGATTGGGTGTAAGGGGTAACCCAATCCAGGACACCTAAGCAAGGGTAGAGGTTAATTGAGAATTTCTATTTCAGTGGTCTGGACCTTGCAGCCTTTTGCTGAGAGAGTTCTCTTTTTAAAAAAGGGGGTGGGGTGGGGAGTGGAGAGAATGTGATAGGATTAGTTAAGAACAGGATGGCAAAACTCTCAGATGGGAAAGAACTCAACAGAGTCTGGGCAGAGGGACCACCTGGGCCATATCCAGATGCAGAGAACATTTGTGGCCATTCATGTCATGAATGAGGCAGAAAGAAGTTTGCCTGCCACTCATAAAAGCAAAGAGCCACTGCTATAAACAGTAGGCATCCCAGAGTCATCGAAATTCCAGAAGCTACCTGCAGCTTTAGGACACCTTGCAGGCTACCAAGGCTTTCTTCTGCTCTGGAAGGGACATTCACGTTTCCAAGTGGCCGCCTCTCTTGTTGGCAGCTGAGTTTGCAGCATTCACTTTAGTTTGGGAAGGATAGTGTCCACAGCAACAGGTGCCTTCGGAGTTGACAGGAAGTGTCCCAGCAGGTCCCACTGGGGTTCAGCCACACTCTACCCTTGCTCAAGTTCTCTTCACTCTCAAAAAAAGCCTCTCATTTTTAATGCTTGAGAGTCATCTACAACACACTTTACCGTACACTCGATAGCAGATGGTGTCTAGCTGACAAATCACACACACTGGATGCGTTACTTGGGTTTGGGGGTTTTTCATTTCTCACCTGTTTCTTCTTGTTTTGTTCATTTTGACTTTAACCCTCTAGATTGCCCCCCACCCCCGCCCCCAGCACAAACCCACATTCCCCGCCTCCCAGTCCCTCCTACCGGGAAGTTTTTAAAAAACCTCCAACCCCTTTTTCCCCCCCCCCCCCACTCTCCCTGCTGCGCCCCAAGCACTTTTTTTTCCACTACAGCTGGTGCCAAAATGTGATTTGTTTTGCTCCGTTCACTGAAGTTTGTGTTTTCCTTTATTTCAACCCCATGCTGGCTTCCCCACTTGCTGCTGAGTCATCTGCTGCAGGTGTTCTGAGCTGCTGGTATTTATGTCACTTGCAGATGCTTTGGGCAAATTACACCATGTTCCTGCAGTCTGGTGAGGCTTCCCTTTGATCCCGGCTTCCTGTGGGTCCACACATGTGCAGAGTATCACAGCCTTGGGTGAAGTCTTAGATGGATTCTGCCCAAAATAGCTTGGCGTGTTACGAACCCCACAATCTGATCAGACCTACTAAAATGAAGAGTTTGATAAGAAATCCCCCCCGACCGTCCCCTGAAATCACAAGGCACAATAGTTTGACATATGTAGGAACTTTCTAACGAAATGTGAATTAAGCACAGGTTTGTGTTCTAGAAGTTCGTCTTCTAAGGAAGCTGGTGCAAAGGGGACACATTTTGTTTCCACTGAAAGGGAAAGTTATTTTGGAAAAGGCCTGGAAGAGAACACCTTTTCTTGCCCCAGTCTCTCTACTCTCTGTTCTAATACACTGGGGCAAAGGCTAGCTTCCAGACAAGGACCCCCAAATCACATTTTATTCATATTCTAGACACACAGCATCCATCAGAAACTAAGAAATCCTTGATACCTTTTGAGTGCGAATGATGGCCTTTCTTCAACTGGGACAGCTCAACATATTATCTTCTTGCATGGATTTACAAATTAACAAGGGGAGTCTCTAGTTCTAGACAAAGGCAAGTACTGCAGGAATCTTTTCCTTCTAGGCTACCATGTTTTGCAGGGAGAGATCTGCTTTCCAAGGAAAGTCCCAGAAAGAATGGCCCTGTGCTAGCACCACATAAGGCCTAGCAAATAGTGTTCACTGATCTGTGGCTACAGAATTAGCTGCAGACCTCGGTAGGATGGCTATCTTACCTCTGAAGAGGCAGTCTTCCCAGTTTCTGCAATGAATCTGAGGGTTTGCTTTCCTGAGGATCTCCCCAGTGACAGTGAGACAGCCAGTTGTGGGCTGTCATTTCAGTTGATCAGCCAGAACATCAATTGCCACTCTCCAGAATTTCTGAAAAGCTCACTGCAAGTGAGCAGTGCAGACCTTGGAACACAGAACACACTATGGAAAGGCAGTTGAAAGCGACTCGCTTCATCAGGAACTTGTTACCACCATGAACAGAACCACAGGGTTTCCAGTGACACACAGCAGGAACACATTCTCTGGCTCTGGAGCTAGCAGGTAGACATGTCCAGCTGGCCTGCACTCATGAGCTGGGCAAGTGTCATTTTGTGATTTGGGTACAACTCTCTTCACTATGCTTTCTTCTGGCAGCTGATGCATGGTGGCTGTCACAAATGGAAACTGGTGAGATTTATAGAAGGCCCCGCTCTAGTGCGGCACAATATCATGTTTGTCTATTTTCTATTGCTCATGTTTAGTCAGACTTAAAATCACTAGCAGTGGGACATGAGCCTTCCCAATGACGTTGGCTAAAGAGGGAGTGGCAATTTTGCTGATCAGTACTGAAATCTACTACAACACTCTCACTCTTGGAGAACACCAGGCCTGTAGTCTGAGAGATAATAGCTGGAGTTATAAAGCATACCACTTCTCAGATTTTCTTATTACTCATGGAAGGAACTGAAATAGCTACAATGATATAATAAAATCTGCTCAGTTACTTATCTTTTTAAAGGATTTTTTTTGATATTTTACTTTTCTTGATTGCCTTGAAGGAAACGATGAAATATTCAGCGTTTATCCATGCCATACAATTTTAGTGAGGAATAAAAAACTATTATTTGTCTTTTTATAATGTCTAGAATGCCTGGTTTCTGTCTTTATTCTTTCCTTTAAATCTTCCATTAAATTAAACCTCAAGAGTCAACTGCTTCTTTCAATATAAATATTACAAATACTTCATGTGCTATCAATGACCATGTAAAAGACTTGAGAATGTACAAAGAACTACGGCATTAACTAGATAAATTAATTAATAACTTACCTTAAATTAGTGAGCAAATGGATGATCTTTTTAACCTGTAATTTTATCAAACATATTAAATACTTATCTATGTACCAATCTATAGAAGTGTTTCTCATTGCTCATAGTATCTTTAAGAAGACAGATATTTCCAGAATGGTGATGTTAGAATTCATCACTCACTAACTGTACCTTTTCCATCAGAATGTTTGCCTTTCAGTGTTTAGCAAGAGTGTATTCACAAAGTTGAGTTAGTCTTTTGCATTTGTATGCTGCAAGAAACATAAAGCTATCTATGAGTCATAGACTTTTCTGTTACCAAGACACCTGACAATGTATTAATCTTATTACTTTAATGAAGGACCTGGTAATGTCTCATGGCATTTGCACCTTCGTAGGGTCAAGGGACCCGCAAACACCTGTGCCAGGCCACTGGACACAGAACTTCCATCTTTCTTCAGTACCCACATCCCCAGTTTTTGTGGAAACAAATTGCTCATCACTCAAGAGTTGTTTCTCCAGAGAGGATCAATTTCAGGCCTCAATGGAGTGTCATTTTCTACATCTAATTACTCCAAGAAATTTATATAAGAGATACTTGTTTTGCAATGGGTGAGCCACATTAAAGTGGGTAAAACAAGGGAATGGTTATATTTTTTAAAAGTGTAGTCAATATGCAAGATAATAAGTATATGGGGAAAGAATAATCGATAGATGCTGATCTTCAGTTTTCCAAGATAATCACTCCAGAGCTGTGTTGTTCAGTATTAGAACCCCAGTCAAATATGACTACTAAATTTAAAGCATGTACAACTAGAAATTCAGGTTGTTGTCACATCAGCAACATTTCAAGTGCTCAATAGCAACATGTGGTTAGTGGCAACCATAATACAGAATAGAGACTTGAAATATTTTAATCACTGAATAAAGTTCAGTTGGGCAGGAACTAGTTTGTGCTGGTGAAGAGATACTGAGCAGAGTAGACAGGGTGAATATGCAGGGAAACATTTCCTTAAAAATTATATTCTGATTCAGTTCCAACCCTCTTTGGGGGAGTGTCCTAAAATGTGGACCTAGAGACCATCACTTATCATGGAAGAATGCATAAATGTGTCTGATATGTGTACTTTGTGCTAGGTTCTTATCCATGCCACATCATTTTAATCTTACCTAAGAGGGTAAAAACTATCTCTAGATTTCTTTGAGAGGAACGAAGTTAAAAAAATGACAGTGACCTAAGATCACCATTAAGTGACTATGTTCGAGCCAAAGCAGTTGTGCCCCTTGTTTTTAGTTTATTTTTTTGTTTATTTTTACTCATACTCGTTGCTACTGAGGTGATGATACAGTGTTAAGCTACAGCTCTCTCTCTCTCTCTCTCTCTCTCTCTCTCTCTCTCTCTCTCTGTGCTGTCAGCTAGGTAATGTGCAGACAGGGTAAAGACAATGGTTCAGAGAGGAGAAGAGGAAATGAAGGATACTTGAGGTCTCAATGTATAGGAACAGGTGGAAGAATTTTAGAAGGTAAATGAAGAAATTCAGTTAGGATATACAGATAAAGATGCACGAAAGAGTGGTGGGTTCCAGGCTCACCCTAATAACAAGGTTTAGGTAGCGAGCTTGATACTGAAATTGTCAAGTGGTCTGGAATGGAATCTAATTTCTTTCTAAAGTCAGATTGGATCTAACATATAAGACAGTTTGTCTGCTAATCTGCCATTGTTTTTGGTCTGCCATTCATCCTTGGACAAAAAAGAAACCTACAGCTCTCCACTTTTCTCTGTGATTCTAAGCTTACCCATGGCATTCCAGAAGGAGAATATATTCTGAGATGGGATGGGATGAGATGTGCTCCCTGATAGCTTATCTACTTCCAGGAGGTCAGCCACAAGCACATGTACATGTGAGCAACACTAAATGGAATCAGTAGATTGTGTGTATGTGTGACAATAATACTTAAAGATGGTGAGGTCATGAACTTGAGAGGGAGTTAGATTAGACAAAGGAGGAGTCAGAGCAGGAAGAAGGAGGGATAGGAATGATGTGGAGGAAATATGGAGTACTCATATATAAAATTCTCCAAACAATAAATTAAAGAAAGAGAATTATCAAAAAAATTGAAACAAACAAACAAAATATAACAAGTGACAGTACTACAAGATGAATAGAGGGACTGTTTCCTACTTCAAGGTGGTTATCAAGGAAACTACTCAGTTTATAGTATACTACTCTTGTACAATTTTTTAATATCTCACATCACCAAGGGTGGCTCAGCCCTGTTTTATTGCACAAAATCCTGCCAGGGTGTTTGTATTTGGAAATATTTTCTTATGTATTCAAAGAATAAAAACAACACCTGTTTTTATTAGAGAAGTATAACCGTGGTGACAATATAATTTATGGTCCAAATACAGATAGTTTTGAGAGTGAATGTAATCATTTATAATTACACCAGAACCACAGGTGTAAAGCAGAACAGTCCAAGCCAGGGCACCCTGCCACCCAGGTACACCACAGCTGGATGTGTCTGGATTCATGCCATTTTCTCACCCCAGATGAATATGAGCTCAAGGCTACTACTTCTCACTCTCAGACGATGTACAATGAGTTAAAATCATGATGTAAATGAACAAGGAAGATGGCCAAATACATTTTAAGTAAAAGTAAGTAACACAGAGAAAAGGGGAGGAATATAACCATCAGTGAGCCTTTTATTTTTAAAGAAGAAAATTACTCAATTCAATATCTAAGAAAGAAAATGTAAGTAACCAATGTCAACTCAGCATGTTTCTCCTCAATTAAAAGCAAAGCATAACATACAAAACAAAACAAAACATTTCCTGTCTTTAAGGCTGTGGGTTGGATATTCTTTCTGTAGTATGCCCTTCCAAACTAAAGTAAGGGTGGAGAGGTGGCTAGCCTTAACACCACTGGCTGCTCTTTCAGAGGACTCTAGTTCAATCCTCAGAATCAGCATTGTGGCTCACAACCGGCTGCAACTCCAGTTCCAAGGGATCTCACATTCTCTTCTAGCCTAGGCAGACACAAAGAATGCATGCGGTGTAGCCATACATTCTGACAAAATGTCTATAAAATAAAAAAGAAGAAAAAAAAACAGAAAAGAAATTAGAAGAATTAGGAGAACATGTTGATTGGTACAGTGGGTCTACTCCAGTATACAGCAGGGGAGGATCTAGAATCCTGGACTTGCTGCTATGTGTTGGATGATCTCATATGCTGAAATGTCTCAGGTCTTACTTGATATTTATGTGAGTGAAAAATCTGTTTATACATGTCTAAACCTAGCTGTGAATTGTGATATAGGCTGCAATACCAACATCAGAGCGGGGAAGGAAGAAGGATCTCGAACTCAAGGCACTTTGGACACAGAGTAAGTTCGAGGCCAATCTAGGCTGCTTAGTAAGGCAGGTGTTACCTCCAGAACCAACAACCAGTAAAAGACAGCCACATGCCTAAACATTAACTTGTTTTTACAAACAAGCACAAAGCAACTTCTTACACTTACTAATGACAGATTCTACACACTTGGCGGGAATGTGTCTTTTGTTTTATTTGGCACTTTGTCAAGAATGGTTCATTATTGAATAAATAGAACACTGCATTTGCAATCGAATGACCAGGTGACTCAGCTGTGTTGGTGATAGCCAAGGTTATCATACAGATGAGCAATTTCTGTCTTGTAGGAAAGCTCAACACAATCATCCACATGATTCAATACCACTCTATTAGTCATTGCTTCACTCATTTATTCTACAATATAATTTTGCAGTGTTACAGGACCAGTATGTTGATTTAGAGTGGGCCTATGGACAATTTATATTATTCATAAAATTCAATTTATTGTCATGTAGTCTGTATTGTAAAAAAATCTCTGATATCATAAGGAGCCTTGGTATCTTACAGAACAATGGACAAGAACACTAAGGCACAGTTACTGTCTGTAGTCTCTGAATTTTCAGCAAAGAGTTGCGTAGAAACACAACTTTTAGACTTTACCCACGCCAATGGAATGACAGGTTCTTAGAAGACATTCTTGTGATCTGTGATTTAACAAGCCTTCCAAGTAAGCTCATGGTGCTCTTCTGCATGCAAGGATTTGAAGATTGTTGCGCTGGGTATGACAGAGATGAGTAATGCATTGTCTTCAAAGAGCCTGTAATCTAACAGGACATAAAAAAGATATCTTCCTACTTGAGTTACATGAGTAAGAAAATCCAGAGGATCAGGGTGACCAAAAACACAATAGAAATTCGGCAAGACTCTAATGCCAGAGACTGATAATACCAAGTATGACATGACTTCTCAACTGCAGAAAGCAGGATTCTGAGACAAGTTGAAACTACACAAGTCTGACTAAAAGGAGCAGGCCTCATGCTGTTAAGACTCAGTACAGTCCTAAAAACATACACAGAGACCGAAAGCCGTTCCAGGTCACGTCATTCTCTGCTTTTGAACAGGGAGCCAGAGGTGTGTGTTGTCATATGCTTTCTTTAGGCTAAGTCTTACACCAGTGTTCAGATAAACTGGTGCCTGAAGCTTTAGGAAGTCTGTTCTTTAGTGGCCTTGATGAATTTCTGAGTAAGACAGGTCTGCATAGCCACAAGCCCTTAGATAGCACTTGCTGTGCCTTTCTTAAGGTGGCCTTTCCACCTTAAAAATGTGTTTACAACCCATTACACTATTCTTGTTTGCCTGTTAACTTTTAATGGCTTTAGTAAAATATTAAGATATATTTATTTCATGGCCAAGTTCATGGCTAGCAAGATAAGTTTAAGCAAATCAATATGGTAAACTTGGAAGCTCTCAGTCGAGTAAGCTGAAATCACAGTTGACATCTTTATGGAAACAAAAGAAGTAGATAGATGAATGAGTGCGGCCTTCATGGTTCTAGGATAGACCTCACCTTTCAAAGATGGTGAAGAGATCACCAATGCTTGCCTCTCTGGTAGCAGTGAAGAAGGGAAGAGAGGAGAGAAGAAAGGAAAGGGAGAAACTTTCTGTTTCTAGGTCTTGCTATATATATTTGCTCTGAGAAATTATTTGTGTGTACACTCAGGTGAGCATGAATGGCCATGCATGTACATTTCAATGTTATAATATCAGCACAATGTACCAGAGATAGTTTTCTAAATTTTGGTGTGCTGGAACAGTCCATGAAGCCATTCCCTTCTCTTCTCAACATAGGAATTTCTTCCAGAGTTTCCTCTCCTCGGGTTGGTTCCTACAAGATATGTGTTTCCAATACTTAACTAATTTCTATAGTACTCATCAAAACTCATTGAATCTCAGCAGACAATCTGTGGCATCATCTAGTGTAGCACTTCTCACACTGTGGGTCTCGACCCCTTTGGTGATTGCTTATCAGATATCCTGCATATCAGATATTTACATTAGGAGTTACAACAGTATCAAAATTACAAATATGAAGTATCAACAAAATAATATGTATGGTTGGGATCATTACCACATGAGAAACTGTATTAAAGTTTCACAGGATGAGGAAGGTTAATTACAACTATTCTAGTGTTTTACAAGGTCATTATTGAAAGGTCTGTGGCCCAGTGTTTCTAAATCTATTTTTATGGCCTATAGCCAATCAGCAGTCATATAAGAGAGAAAGAAAGGGAGAGATGATAGAAGAGAGAAAGAGAAGGGGTGTAGTTCATATTCCTAGGTCTCACTTTGAGAGACTAGAGAGACTATGAATCACCAGTTCCTTGATGGATGTTAAACGCTGTGTTAAATTCACCTGGATTAAAGTGTAAGTGCTCCACTGTAGTATGACAGGAAAGATTCTTGTTTACTTTAACATCTTTTGTGGTGCTATCCGCTGCTCAAAGAAGCATTTAGAAACAGATGTTCCTAGTTGTACATCAGTCATCCCCCTAGGGAATAACACAAGATTATACTGTGCATTCCAAGGCAAATGAAGCTTTGTGGCTCTAGGTTAGACCTTCCCTTTTGAAAGATGTTAAAGAGATCAATGGAATCATCTCTGTGAGGCAGAGAGAGAGAGAGAGAGAGAGAGAGAGAGACTTTCTGTTCTTTCTGTTCTTAGGTCTTGCCTCTTGCTTCTATAATTGCTATTGCTATAATTGCTCTGAGGAACTGTTTATGTGCACACTCAGATACATGTATGTACTCATGCATGTGCCAGAGATAACCGTAGTCATCTCATTTAGCATACATTGTAGTTCAGTCTCTTTTTTTGAGAATTGAAAATATTCTTTATATAAAAAAACGTAGTATAATAAAAGATAGGGGGAATCTTCGAAAGTTAACAGACTCAGTAGACAACAATAACAGCAACAACAAAACTACTACCCGTGATTGGCTTTGGGATTTGGATAAGAACTTGAGTTTTCTGCTAGTTAGTAGTGCCAGTCTATAAAAATCAAGAGGTTTGGAAATCCTAGATGACTTGTGAAACCATTTTAGATGGTCACTGATATATTAATTTGAATATAAATTCAGTGCTAATGAGAACATGCTTTTATGGTTTTTATAAGATTAGACAAAAGTTAGGAATCATGAGAGATCCAGAGAGACTTCCTATCATACTGTTCTATTCATTTGCATTCAAAAGAAATTATTCCAAATATTTTCTGTTAACCAGGTTTCTGAAATACATAGATATGTCTTATGACATGGTATAAATAATTGAATACAATGACCCCATGTAACAGCTCACTACTTTGTAGACTTACAGTTCCCAACTATAGCACCACACTTTATATTCAGTATAATTGGTTTCCATTTAGAAATTTACTAAAATTTTAATTTAGTATTTTTTGTTAATTTATGTTGCTATAACTAATCATGTAGGTAGTTTATATAGAAAACAGGTAATTTTAACTTATTTCCAGATCCTGAACATCCAACATTGGATGGCCAGTTCAGTTAGATGTCTGATGAGGGCGACCTTGAGTGTGCCATGATATACCAGAGGCATGAAAAAGACAACAGCTGCATGTTGAACAGATCATAAAGCAAGACCACAAGACAAGAAGTGGGGAAACTCTCGTGGGAATCAACTATGGTCCCTTAAGAACTGTATTAACTCCTCCAAAGCGTAATATCCACTATGACTGAACCATTTTCTGTCTGGTAGCCCTCACACCTTAAAGGATCCCCCACTTACTAATATCGCTGGGGAGCAGACTCCCAGCACATCAAATCTTGAGATTTACATAACATCTAAGCCACAGTATCAGAATCCATGCACGGCTCTTACTCACTAAATGGAACACAATACTTGCAGCATGTGCATCCCCTGTGACCTTACTACAATGTAGCATCTTTGGCCTTAACTTTGGCTTCCTCTACCACACTTTGCTTGTCAAATTCTTCCACGTCACTCATAACACAGTCCCTCCAAAGAAGGCTTTATCTTTTTTATAGTCACTCAGACTAATCAATAAAGTAAAACTGAAAATGGACAGGAATAAGTCTTCCTTCATATTTGTATACCTAAATATTTTTATTGGATTTAATAACAATTGGTTAGTTGTTATTAAATAAATATTTGATAAATATCAAATAAATGACTGATACATTCTAAATGAGTATCACAGACAGTACAAGAGAAGTGTGTATCAAAAATCTCTGGTTGAAGTGAAAGAATTCTCTTATGGCTAGAACCACTGAAAACCATAAAATAGATAAAGCAACAGTTTGTAACATCTTAGAACTGAGGCACCAGAGGG
>CAJQZJ010033945.1:817863-926640 GCA_907164525.1 Lophiomys imhausi
TGTGTGTGTGTGTGTGTGTGTGTGTGTGTGTGTGTGTGTGTGTGTGTATGAGTGCCCTTTCTTGTGTGTATGTGACTGACTGGCATCTATGTGTATATGAGTACATTTGTTTGTGTATATGGAGGCTGATGAATTTAAATTCAAGAAGAAAAATCTAAATCACTCCTCAAATTATCATTTTTTCTCCAAATCCTAAGGAAAGACTTCAACTCTATCAAACTCGAATTCAGTGATAATTTTGACACGTGATGACCAATGCATCTCATTGGTGTATATGTGCGTGCATGGGGTTAACCAGATATCACCATAGAATAGATCAAGCAGCAGGTAGATTTGCATATGCATAAAGAGATTTGTAACATATTGACTTGTGTGGTGACTGAGGCTGATGGCTGCTACCATCTGCAACTGAAGAGTTACTGTTTCCATGCCATGTAGGTTTGAAACCTGACAAAATAAACAGACATACCATATATAAAAATGCACTCACCCAAATATCTGGAGAACTATCAACCAGTGAAGCTGATGTATATAGTTCACTATGACATGTTCATTCATCCTTACCTTTTGTTCCCAAATGCACATTCTAGACCATACCAAACATGAAATAACCATACTGCTCACAGCTGAAAATGTAATAATACCATCCCCAGAAAGGATATGAAGTCTATGAATGAGAACATTACTCTTATCACTAATATTCCATACCCTAAATACTATGGTAAAAAGTAAGCAGAACTTAAATGCTCTAACAATAATCAATATATCTTAGATTGCATGAGAAAATAACAGGAAAATGAAAGCAAAGGTACTGTTTTCTTTTTTTTCTCTTTATTTTTTTATTTCTTCATGTTACATCTCAATCACAATCCCCTCCCTACTCCCCCCTCCAGTCCCACCCTCCCACCCTCTTCCCCCTCAACCTCCCATCCTCTTCCCTTTTTTTTTGAAGTTTAAGGTATATCTTTTCCCCCCAACAGCTCCCCTTTTCAGTCCAACAAATGGTTCTTTCCCTTATAACAATAAATACAATACAAAACAACAGAAATAAATAGGCCACAGTTATGAGAGTTATATGGCTTAGCATACATTCCCAATGTCCAATCCATATGTATTTGGCACCTGACTTTAACATTCTACTATCTAACCATCTCCATGAGTTTAAAGTTCTATATCAAACTCAGCTTTCATACTAACTTGCATCACAATTTTAAAAACATCTTCTTAGGTCCGGAACACCTTCTTGATTCCTAAACAACTCAAAATTTAACTATGAGACTCTAGCTGTCTATTCTTCAACCACCTCAGAGACCTGAGAGGGATAAATATATCTGAGCATATAGGCACTGTTTTCTTATATGACATATTTGTAAAATAATAAGTAAGAATACCGAAGGAAATAGTCACATGGCTCCAGATGGTGTTTATAACTCCCTGAACTACTCATTTTGCATTCTTTTTGCCTTTAGCGAGCACCTCATCTGCTGGTTGTGTTTTTACCTGGTTGGATGACTCAATTGTTCATTTCTGAAGGATCTGGAATGAGTTGTTAGAGTTTTCCACTGACTTTAATCATAGGGTGTGGTAATAATAAGATACGCTCAGGGGTATGCTATATGCCAGATATGCTTCTCTACCTCCATTGTACGGCACTAGTCCAATCACACCCTTGGTAGTCAACAGCACTCACCCTAGTCATCACAGTTACTTATTTCCTTGCTGGTTGACTCATGGGCAGGAGTATCTTAAAGTGACCACACAGTGCTTATAATTTCTAGTTCAGTGTAACCATTTCTATATTTATTATTAGAAGTATTCCTCCTTCCTTTAAACCTAGTCCTGATAATCCTAAGGACAAAGAAAAAGAAAGCAAAAAAATTCTCTAGTGTATGTCCAGGCAGCAATAGGAACTGGTACAATCTCCATCTCCACCCTTTTATCCCCGCTCCCAAGAATCTTCTAATGGGAGAACCACTGCTATGTATTAGAGGCTAACTCAGAGGATAGACAACCTTCTGGAGAACATTTCTTCAGTCTGGTAAAGCATAACTCTCTCATTAAAATTGGGATGAGCCTCAAAATGTCATTACACTGTCCTAAAGAGTGAGGTGTTTTAAGATGCTAGACAGTGCAGTAAAAATTACTGGGCCTTTGCACATTTCTTTTGCAATGAAGCTATTTCCCTGCTTAGAATCAATGCTATGCAGAATATAGTGGTAACTTCATGAATCAGTGCACTATAGATGTTGCAAAGCTTTACTTATAGGGAAAATAAACTTCTATTCATATGCAGTGTTTATTCTAGAAAGAGCAGAGCACTCGCTTCTGTCCTGCCAGGAGCTACATGTCACCCTGCAGCTAATCACCTGAGATAATGGTGCTGTATCATGGGCCTGGTATTGGTCTCTGCTGACGGCAGATTGGATACTCAGAAGTGGCCATGTCACTGTTCAGACCTGTGGCTGATTTCATCCGAAATCTCATCGCTGAGCCATGGCCATCTTACTCACTGGTCGTACTTATTCAGAGGAGTGACTGGGCAGAGTCTGACAGGACTCCCCAGTACAAGTGCTAACCACCATCCAGAGCACAGCATGCCAAATGCAGGACTTACAAAAATCCCCAAACTCCAAAATCCTACAAATATAAACCCTCAGCACTTACTACCCTGAAAGATTAAAGTCACAGGTGTTAAAATCCCCCAAACCTAAAACCCTAATAAAGTTCAGATGGCTCACTGGGTAAAAGTACTTGCCATGCAAGCCTGACAATATGAGGTGTGCCCCGTGGAGCCCACAAAAGCCAGATGTGGTGGCTCTCATCTGTAATCTCAGCACTTGTCCAGTGGGAGGGGAGGCACAGACACAATCTGCAGAGGCCTGCAGGTCAGCGAGCCTAGGGTGCAAAGGCAACAAAACATAACAACAACAACAACAAAAAACCAAAACCCAATAAAGAAAGAAACAAAAAGAATTTGTCTCAAACAAAAGTGAAGATGACTTACTCTTAAGGTTATACTCTAACGTCTATATACACTGTGTCATATGTATGCCCATGTTCACATACACAAACACATACAGACACAGATGTATTCATCTTACACATACACACTCACACACACACACACAGACACACACATATGCATGCACGCATACACAATTTTAATTCAGAAATGGGTTCTATAAAAAGGGTAGAAAGTCATACCTATAGTGTAGTACAGCAATTGTGAAAACTTCACATTAAGTATACCTAATTTACATTCCTCCAACTGAGAAATAACTTTTCAGAAACTACTAGTGAATGAATATGGCATTTTTTCTTAAAGGGGCTAGTAAATTTACTGAATAGTTATAAATAATTATGCACTCAGTAGGGTAACAAAGGATACATAAGAGTATTTCTCCCAGTATTGTTTCTGCTAAATTTTTGGGCTTTATCTGAGTGAATGTGTGGCTTTCTATCTGCCTCAAATGGCATGGAAACATATCTCAAATGTGGCAATAGTTCATAGAGGATACTCATGTCTGTTGGCATCAAATTACATGTGTTTCAAGAGAAGCAAGTACCACTGTGTGCAGGGTTATTGCTGGATTACTTTGCAGGAGGTGTCATGCCCTTTGGAATCATGTTCTAATATCCACAGGGTATCAAATCCATTTGATTCTGAAAAGCCTCCCTTGCTGAGGTCACCCTTTGGTAAATTTTCTTTGGAACATAGATACAGTTATATCTTGTAACCACTAAAAATAATCTATTGATTTGAGATAAATAAGATCTATTAGACCAATTTTTCTGTCACTGGTTTTCAAATTTTCCTTCCATTCTGTGATCATGTTTCTAAACACTAGGTCATACACATCTTTACTGAGATACAGTTATATACCCCAAAATTTCTTCTTCCAAGCAAGGTGAACAGTCTGCTAGTCTTTTAGAACTTCTGCCCGTTCAGATTTCTTTGATCTACTATATCCTGCAGTGATATTTCTGAAATATTTTGTACTGAACCCACTCCATCTGAATGTACATTGGTCTCATGAAAACTACCTGGAGATCAAACCCACATGCTATAGGGTGAATATTTTAGGTCAAAGCTTAACATATAATGTAACAGTGCTAAAAATGGGGCTTCTAGGAGATGATTTGGCAATGGATGTTCTTCCATCTTCAAAGATTTGGAAGTGCCTTCATCAAAAAGCTAAGGGGAACTAGCTAGTCCCTTTTTTTGTTCTGTAAGTGTGACAGGTGTTTCATCTGGAAGATGTAGCATCAAAGCCTCAGCTTAGGGACAGATACCAGGGCCAACTCTGAAACTGCCAGCTGCTATCTCATCTTGCTCCTATGTATCTGCCCTCCAAAAGAGTGAAAAAGAAGAAAGGAAAGAGAGAGAGAAACATAGAGACAGAGGTGTGTGTGTGTGTGTGTGTGTGTGTGTGTGTGTGTGTGTGTGTGCATGAGCATGTATAGATGGGGATATATAAAATTCATTTATACAGATAGGGACTGGATAAGTCAATAATAACTATGTACATTCTGGAGATTCACAGAACCCTCCAGCTGTTCAGTCTAAGAATCTAGAAGCCTCAGAACAAAAAAGACAAGTGACAGAGTGGCAGTTCAAGGCTGAAGGCTGTTTCTGTTTACATGTACACCCTTGCATTAAGGGGTGAAGTGAGGCAGGGGGCGCTCACCTGAGTATCCTGTTGCATCACTGAAGTGCCCTGTGGCAGTGCTGTATATAGAGGTCACAGAAGACTGGAGAGGGAGCTCCATCCATGCAGCTGTTGTGGACTGTTTATTGGTGTTGGCTAAGTGTTTTTAGGTACATCTGGTTGGAGCAGGAATGTTCAGATCTCTGTAAATAATTCCTCACCTAGGTTATCTAATGAAGTCCAATAACTTCATTGGTTCCCCAGAGTGAACTTTGTTGGAATTGTAGCTCAGTTTTTGTTGGTCCCTTGGGAGGAGGGATAAGATGTTACTTTTCCATTCTCCCAGGAAAGGGATTTTAGCAACACTTAGAGCAGTTGGGAAGAGTCAACATAATCAAGGATAAGTTTGGCAACAGCAATGGCATTCTTGACATGGGAAGTGAGACAAGCAGATGGATTGTTGGAGGTGGGGATGACTGTTTGTAGAGGAAATTTTGAAGTGGTGGTTTGTCCCTGTAGGACTTGTGGGGGTTGACAGCCAGGGTGTGGGTGGTGCAGACACTAGTGAGAAATAGAACTAAGGTAGAGCCCCTGGGGCAGGAGCTGTTAGTGGTGGAAATCCTCAGATGGCATTCTTTCAGGTGTTATGGAGTGGCCTGCTTGATGGGTGGAGCCCGCCCTAGGAGTATGGAGATTTTTTTTTGTTATTTTTTTTTAATAATTTATTTTTTATTTCTTCAAGTTACATCTCAATCACAATCCCCTCCCTACTCCCCCCAACAGCTCTCCCTTTCAGTCCAAATAATGGTTCTTTTTCTTATAACTATAAATACAATACAAAACAACAGAAATAAATAGGCCACGATTATAAGAGTTATATGGTTTAGCATACATTCCCAATGTCCAGTCCATATGTATTTGGCACCTGACTTTAACATTCTACTATCTAACCATCTCCATGAGTTTAAAGTTCTATATCTAACTCAGCTTTCATACTAACTTGCCTCATAATTTTAAAAATATCTTCTTAGATCCAGAACACCCTCTTGATTCCTAAACAACTCAAAATTTAACTATGAGACTCTAGGTATCTATTCTTCAACCACCTCAGAGACCTGAGAGGGATAAATATATCTGATTATATAGGAAGTGCAGGGCCTGCAGCTTCCAAAACTAAAAAAATGACATACCAGTGGCTGCCTGGACAGTTCCCATTTTCTCTGTATGGAGATATTTTAAGAATGGCTGAAGATCTAGAGTAGACATTACAAGCCTCAGGGGCAGAAGTTTCAGTGAGCAGCTGCAGAGGCACTGGTCTAGTCTGAACCCTCCTCCCATTTTTATCCCCAAGCTTAAAAAAAAAAAAGCATGCAAATATCCCAATTACCCCATATCTCTTTTCCAATTTATCCAGTAAATCCCAAGTCAATACCAAAAATGCCAACTTCCTATCTCTTTCTTGATGCAATTCCTCCCTTACACCTTCAGTCTTCCTTCAGACTCTTCCATCCTCAGATGGACCTCTTAGTCCCTTTGCAGAGAATAGAGAGATATATAACTAAGGTACCTTGAATATCAGGGGCTGGAGGAGAGCAGAGAAGGGACAGAATACTAAGGGAACTAGGTAGGAGAAAACAATGTTTGATGTGCAGTTCACAAGGCCTGATAGGACAGAATTCACCAGAGATTTAGGGATGAACTAGATCCAGTGAGCCCCTGAGATTGGCATGGGGCTTCAGCAGCTTTGCTTAGTCCTTTGCTAGAGCTGGATCTTTCTGAAGCAGGAAAGGCTTTGGGGGATGTAAGTGACTTAGACAACGCCTGTAAAGGGTGCCTGTAAAGTGGGAGAGCAACTGGGAGGAGAAGAGAAAGACAGAGCAGTAGAGGAGGTCTGTCTGGGTTACTAGAAGGCAACTGTGGCAAGATTTGTATGAGCCACAATTCCTCAGGGGGGAAATGAAAACTGTCAGAAAGCTAGGTTCTGTGCTAATGGACTTCTGAAAGGCTTTAAAACCCAAGGGTGAGATCACAGAAGACATCCACGATTTAAAACAAAACAAAACAAAACAAAATAACAACAAAAAGCACAGGTGCAGAAAATTAAGCCTCTTAAAGGGGTGGGAAAAACGTCCCTCAAACTAAGCAGGATATCTTTATCCTCTGAAAAAAATACCTAGGGATGGAGATGATTTGCCTATCCAAGGTATCCCCAGCAGCCAAGTGAGGCCTTGTATGCAGCTACAGCCGCAGTGCTTTTTGGGAACCCCTCTTACCCAGGAAACCAACATGAGCAGTAGGTACAGAGGGAGAGATAGGAGTCTCATTCAGCTTGGCCCTCGGCCCAGGAAGCTTATGAGGAATGGGGAAATGCAGGGAGGATCAATGGAGGAGTTCCATGGTATGAGAGTGGAGTGGCTCAGAGAGAATGACTGTGGGCTGTGGATAACCCACTAGGTTATCCGCTCCTGCCCATAGTACTGTACCCAACAGGGATCAGTGGAAGGAACAATCAATAGCAATGAACAGAATCTTCTCAGGCTCTGTTAGACATTGCTTACCTTTGACTTCCGTATCTCTGTATCTTTTTAGGTGTAAAGTTCTTGATCACCTGACTCTTGGCTAAACAGATGTTCAAAGTGCTTCCTTGGGGTTATCTCACAGTTCCTCTCATCCCTGATGAGATAGTGGCTCTGGAATTTGCATCTTTGTTCTTTCTGTCCTCTCCATAAAAATTGTGTGGTGTATGGATAGCATAGCATTAACTTTGAGTGTTTTGCAGATTTGGAGACTCATTTAAGCAACATGTGAGTGTACCTGAAAAAGCCTTCAGGGGGCATTAATTTACAGAGGGTGCCAAGGCCAGGCATTGCTATAGAATTCTTGAAACTTTTGGGTTGGGTAACACAAAAGTAATATCCACTCAGATGACTGGGAAATGTTTGCAATAGTCTGTGTTTGTAAATGCTAAGGAGCACAGAAAAGGCAAAACCAGATGCTCCTGGAAGCCATAGATGATTAACTGGGGACTCAATGATAAGAGCCGGTTACCTACTGAGACCCTAGAGGCCCCTAAAACAAAGGCTGTTGCTACAACTGCTGGTTGTCTTCCAGAATTGACTGGTAAGACCCTATTGCAGAAGAGGTTGCATCCTTTGACTGTTGGACTAGGAGAAGCAAAGCTAAGATTGGCCTGAAAGTCTCCCCTTCCTGTGAACTAGCTCCTATGGTACCAGAAATTGCTACTAAGGAAGCCAGGAAGAATTAGACACAAAAGTTCTACTCAGCTCTCGTTTGGTATGTTTCCTGGTGAAATGGCAGGCATGTTGTGGCACTATGGTGGCATACTAGTGAAATAGTGGCACAGATGTGTATGGATGGAACCAGCTTTCTGATTAGACTTAAGGCTCACTTCACATCAAGTACAAAGAAATTAGATAACTCTGACCAAGGAAGTCATAGACTCTAATGGAAAAGCAACTGCTAACGATTGGCTGAATGTCATACCAGTCAAAGTGCTTCCCCACTTTTGTAGTTACAATTGTATGTTATTATTCCAATCCATGTCCATTTGGATAAGACAGATATTTTTTGTTCTTTTCCTTGATTATACTTTGTAGTAAGAGAAATAGCTACATGGCTCACCAACCATCATGTTATAAAGATGGAAGACTGAATAGAAACACATGTCACCCCTTCTAAGTCCCAGGGACCATTGCAGAAGGGTTATGTGTGAAAGAGTGTGAGAACCAGAGAAAGGGGTGGAGTGTCTCAGTATGTCATGAGAGACTAACTTCAAAAAACAAAAAGAAAAAAACAGCTTCCTTGGGGAGTTCATCCCTGGACACCTTTGCAAAACATCACCATACATGTGTTGATAGTGTGTACTCCCATATCAATAAGAGGAATAAGGCAGAAGACTCTCACTTGAGTATCCACGTAGCACTCCCATATGTGTCCTGAGAAAGGGTGGAGTATACATGCATCTATAGGGAAGCTTTCATTGGTGATGGATAATGTGTTTCAGGCCTGGCAGGATGGGGAGGAGTGCCCACAATGCAGTGACTAACTCCTCACCCAGGCTCTGTAGGGAAGCGCAATAAATTCATTGATTCCTGAGTGAATGAATGTTGGTGCAATTGTGCCTTAGTATGTTGTTGGGACCTTGGGAAGAAGGGTAGATGTTATGTCTCCCCCAGGCACAGAAATTTAGCAACAAGATTTTTTGTTTAGACTAACAGGAAAATCACTAATATAAGGAGTATATGAGAAACCCATAGCTCTGTCAAGTGGATATGTAAAATTAACCATTACTATGTCTTCTATGTCTGAGCATTGTAGAAATTTTAAGGAGTACCCTCCTGTTGCTGTACTACAGTTCTGTGTATCAATGCGGTAACACTCTTTGGGAATAAGTAAATATGTAATTATATGTATTATTAAATACCTTGAAATCATAAAGCTTTTGTTACAGTATGTTCTCAGGAGCAGAGTTAATGAGCTATTCACAGGATATGGATATTTAAGAACAAATAAAAAATAAAACAAAAACTAATGAATAAGAGGTTTGGTTCAAAATAGTGTTGATGTTACCACCAAAGTCACATCTGAATACTGAAGTGCAAGAAGTTTACATAAAATAGTCTGTATACAGCAATGATGGATAGATATGAAACAGGGAAGAAAAAGTAGCTACTACTGGGTGACGTGTCATACTACAGTGAAAAATGGTCCTTAATCTCACTGGAGGAGTCAAAGCTGTTGAACATACTCCCTACTCTTTCAACTCTTCAGAGGTAAAAAGCCTGGTAGACTTTATGTACTCTCCCCTCAATTATTTACTCAGAAATATTGATAGTGTTTAGACATCTCCTCTTTCTCACATACAACAGTACAGATTGCTCTGGTAGCTGCAGCAAGCTCTCAAGCAAGGAGATACAATGAGTGGCCAGGGTTTGTTACTCTGGCCTCCAGGATCTCAAATGGTATCATGTATGTAAGGCATTGGTATAACATTTACGGTAATGAAACATGGAGTGAGATTTAATCAATAGACATCAGATGTCATGAAAGACTCATTGGATGTAGTATAGAAAGGAAGTAAGTGACGAATAGTTTCAATGGATGCTGAAGTAGGCACTACTCATATCTCAGAATGGTATTTTTTTTTTCACACGGGGGACCCTCATTCAGATTCAGAGTGAGTGCTTCCCAGCTATATTGCTGTTTGCCTTGTTTGAGCCTGAAAATCACCTTAGGTACTAGTTTTGTTTTCCTAGAGGTTAATGGAAGGTCACTATTCTCCAGAAATTTACCCCAAATTTCACCAAGACCTGTGTCTGGAACCATTTCAGGATTTTACAGGGGTTCTACCTCCTATCTCACACTACACTAGGCAGTTAGACATATACAGGCCATCCATTCCAGTCACACTAAACTTCTCTTTATTTTTCCTAGTGTAATACTCATTCATGACATGGTAACATTGGATTAAAGTATGCTTTTTACTGGAAACTTACCTCTAGCTTTCCAAATAATTGTCCCCTCAGGTACTCACAACTCCCTTATGTTCTTAGCATTTAGGGCAGTACTGCTTCATCAAGAAGTCTAAATAGCAAGAGGCAAGTAGCATTCACCTTTCTGAATCTGATTCTGAAAGCAGAACACACTATTATAGAAAAATGTCAAGGTAGAATCATTGGGGACAGAGTAGAAAGCCTGAAAATACAAACCCAAATAAATCATTATATGTATGTATAGTTTATTTCATATTTTATTGGTTTTAGTTTTAAGAAGTCATAAAGGTACACCATCTTTTTTCTTACTTTCAATTGATATTCCTTGCTGACCATATTGTCAAAGCCCTCTGGACTTGTAAGTCAAAAGTCAAATCATTTTCAGGTAAGCAAAAAGAGTGCACTATTATAATGAAGGGAAGGATAACACAGGGAATAGTTAGTCATAAATGAAGATTGCCATACTAGTCAAACTTGAAGAAAACAACTGTAGTATGACAAATAAATTATAATTTGCATGTCTATAATTGCAATGCCTTGAGTAGGATTTGTTTTATATTTCATGGAGAGGTCTGTTGAGTTGTATATTTCATTTCATGGCATATCCACCTACCAATCCAACACCAAGTATCATAGTAAACAAACTATACACCAACGTTATTATGTTCATCTAGGACATTGCAAAAATTGATCTTTTATCCAGCAGTTTTGTCAGTATGTTAGTTTCCTTTCTCTGGTTTGGATTTACTAATATTTCAAGTAAAGCTGCTTTTCTGAGATCAACCAAACATCAGGTTTTCAGAAACAACTAGAAATAGCAGCACATTTGTTTTTATTGTTCTGACCAATAAGAAAATCTGGTGTTATATAGGACTACCTAGATCATAGATTCTAACATAAAAAGACATCTGGAATCCAATGGGGGCACACTGAAGAAGAATAATAAACTAAGCCTAATCAAGAGCCATGTGAGTCCCCAGAAGCAAAACTACACAGGAATAGGCACCTCCTTGGAAGCACATCTGGGAATCAGGAATCAAGGCAGGAGATGCCTCTGATGAAAAGGATGTGGGAGTCTTCAGTTCTCTAACAACTGTGAGAAGATGTCATAAAGATGGTTTTATAGTAAGGAGAACCATTCCCAATTTCCCCCGAAGCCACAAAGGACGGTCATTTGGCTTGGATTTCAAAGCCTACACAATTCTCTAGAATTCCAGGGAGGGACTTCCCTAAACAAGGACCAAGGGACTAAGGATGACTTTGTAATATCTGCTGCAAATGCTGGAAGCTACTTTATTCCATCACAGAGGGATCATGAAACTGTTAAGGATATGCCTGTTTGAATGCATTTCTAGTGTCTTGCAAGATTCTGCACACGGTATCAATTAGTCAGCTGGTATACCAAACCCAATAGCTTTCCCCGAAGGATAGCTTTCTTCCACTATAGCATTATAAAAGAAACAACTTGCTAAAATATGTATTTCTTTCTTTTTTTGTTTCCTGTGCTTTTGGAGTCATGTAAAACAGTTGCAGGATAAAGGTGAATGGATGAAAATCAGAGGATGCTTTAATTGGGGAGGAAAGAGAGGTCAACACAGAAGGAGCGGTAGGAAATGAGGTAAAACAACATTAACAATGCTTGAAAGATACTTAAAAAAATCACATTATTTCATAGTTAGCTAAAATTGCATAATACATATTTATCTTAAATGAAGTTATAATATGTGGTCTGACAGTGCTCCCTACACCAGCAAAACCTCCAATACCAGGATGAAGAGTCTCTTTCTGAGTTGTGGTTAGCTAAATCCAAGACATACCCAAAGCAATATAAATTCTTGTTGTTGACCTTGCTTACCTTCCACAGATTGAAGGTAAGTCCCTATTTTTTAAAAAAGATAGAATAGACAATATTTATCAATTAAAGTACTTTTTACTAAAAAGGCTAGGACACTTTTAAATATGCTTGTAGTATAATGGTTATATCAACCTTAAGCATAGTTGAAAATATATTCATAATGTCATCAATTATGTGGCCAGCTATGTTGAGTTTCTCTTCAACCTGTAACTCATCAACTGTAGATGTTGCAACTTTTTCCCTCCATAGATGAGGAGAACTGCCTTTCAATGCATTTTCCACAAAATGTAGCCAATCCCATACCTGTGGGATCAAAATGGCCCAGGGACAAGGAAGAAAGGTAGAGACAGGGTCAATCCTGGAAATCTCAAAGAGAGGAGGATAGGAGTTGGCTATCTCCCCTCCTCCCAACCTGGAGCCATGAAGTCAGCTGCTCCATTATCAACTCTAGTAAGAATTTATTACCCTGATAGCTATCAGACTTCACTCCTTGTTTGATCTTATAAGGCTCTCCTCCAACTGTGACTCTATAGTTCCTGAGTATGCAAATGAATGGTGCAACATCCTGTCCTGTACATGGCCACACAAAGTTGCCCCATATACCCTGGCCACCTCCCCAGGGGCATAAATACCCCCTCTGCAATAAACAAACCAGTTCTCCAAAGCTCTTCCTGGGTGTATGTTCATTACCCATACACTCACCTCTGACCAAAATCCTGCCTGCACCCACCCCCCCGCCTAAGCTTCCCTCCCTCCCATCCATCTCTGCTCTCCTACTGCTCACTTCTTCATGATGGAGCTTGATTCTCTGTAGGTGTTGAGTACTGACCATCAAGAAAAAAAACATGAGACTCAGTTTGGTTCATGGAATTGAATTGTGTTCCCTGCCTAGTGTAAAGTCATTTTGCTTTTAAATGAATGATAGAAAGCATTAAACTTCAGGCTTTGGCAGGGGTACACTGTCCTGGGAAACAAGGACATATCCTCATCTTTGTTCATAGCAGCCTTATTTGTAATAGCTAGAAACTGGAAACAACCCAGATGTCCCTGAAATGATGAATGGATAAAAACAATGTGGTACATTTATACAATGGAATACTACTCAGCTATCAGAAATAGGGAAGTCATGCAATTTGCAGCCCAGTGGATGGAACTAGAAAAGCTCATCCTGAGTGAGCAAACCCAGACTCAGAAAGATGCACATGGCATCTACTTACTTATAATTGGATTTTAGCCATATAGTACAGGATAACTATCCTACAACCAACACACCAAAAGGATCAGGAACATAGACTTTGTTACCTATTAAGGGAACAATTTGCCTTAGAGGTGCTACCATGTAGGCCCACAGTGCAAGAGGAAGCTCGTAGCCCTCATATGACTGTTGAACTGAGAGGGGCTGATATGTAGGGACACTCCACATCAGAGGAGTGTGATGGGTGGGAGAGGGAGGAGTGGGTGGGAGGGTGGAACTGGGAGGAGTGGAAAGAGGACACTATGATGGAGATGTAACTGGAAGTAATAAATATAAAAAAGAAAGATTCACTGATACCATAGACATATGAACTCACACTATCAACAGAGGCTCATGTCTCCCTACATTTGTTATTTTCTGGATATCCCCATGTGCAACTAACAATTGGAATCACCCTAAATAAGTTTTCCTTCAAGACCAAAGACTTATCCAAGAAGCCTATGAGGTATAGTTACAGGCAGCACCAGTCCACCAATGCAAGAGAAGCCATGCCATGTCAGAAGATGCTAAGCTCTGTCTGTTGCCTCTGTGATGTGTTTCCCAGGACGGTAAGTCCCTCTTGAGGACGTCTCACACATCAGACAGGATTCAGAAGATTTAAGCTGTACCTGGATAAACTCTTCTCCCTGAGGTCTAGCTTTCATATTATCAGACGATGATATGCAAACTGTCAACGGACAGAGCACTCAATAGTCATACCAGGCCTTTGAAACACAACATGAGCAGAATGGCAAGATAGCCTTAAAGGTGTGATGATAGCACTTTATTTTGCCTGTAACCAACATCTGGAAAATTGGACTTAAGGAGGGAAATCAGGTTTGGTACTATAAACCTAGCAAACTAACCAGTGCTAGTGAAGTTATGGATCTTAGAGGACAGCCAACTATTGCCACTTTCCTAGACCAACATAATTTATAATTACCATCTAAAACTTATCTTTATACCCACAGATAAATATACTTCTTACACCTCTCCAAAGTAGTTTCTTTTTGCAGTAGTAATAGACCATTACAGAAAACCTCAACTAGTAAAAATGCAGACATATAATGATCATGAGCTTTCCAGATCCAATAGATGACACAACTCTTGTACCTAACACCCAGAGAACACGTTGGAAGAGGGGACAAGAAGAAAGTAAATGCTAGAGTGTGGCTGTCTCCTCTGAGATTGTGTCTCTTGGAATTAACAAGGTCACTACACCCATGAAGCCTCAAAAACATGGCTGTCTAAAAAAAGTTCTAAAGAATGACAGCACCAATAGTGGCACTAACATGCGAAGGGGAAATGTCACGGGGTAAAGAACACCAGGCAACTCATGACTGCTGAATGAAGGAAAATCAAGTCTTTCCCAGGGAAGCGTCTCCTGATTGGTTATTCACTAACAACCCTGAAATCATATGCATACAAGCAACACTAACTGACTCAGTAGGTTGTATTTATGTATTTATCTATTTATATGTATATAACAATATAATAGCATTTGTAGCAATAATAAAGAAAATGAGGCTATTAACTTGAGTGGGACTGGACGGGAATGGACAGAATGGGTTGGCAAGGACATGTGAGGAGTTGTAGGGAGGAAAGGGAAGGGGGAGATAGAATATAATTAATTATATTTTAATTACTTTTTAAAATTCCCAGAGTAACAATGTTCATCTTAGAGTGTTTCCCTTATAGACTGTTTAAAGTAGTTTAATAGTTTTAGGACTTTGGTTTAAGTTTCTACAAATCCAAGTACATAAAAAAAACTACTTAATTTAATTAATTTCAAAGAAATTCATGTAGAAGATATAACATAACATTCCATTTAGAAATGCTGTTATTTAAAAAAAATATATGTCACATGAAGGTAAGGAACATAAATGAATACAGCTATTATAAGGAAAATAGAAAAACAATAAGCTTCCTCCAAAACTAGAAACAAAAGAATCATAAGATGTAACAATTCTACAAGTGAATATTTAACTCCCAAAGGGAAATTAGTCTATTGCTGCATGTTCTTCCTGCTTACTGCTTCAGTCATGGTGCTAGTCAAAATATTGAGTCAGTCTCGGGGAACATCATTGGATTAATGGATGAAAAGAGCATTATATACACAACAGAATTCTCTGTAATCTTTCCAGCGTGGGAGATGGTGTGTATTAGATGTGGTGGATATGTCCATTACCCTCATGGAGTCATTGCCAATCGTACATACATAGGACAATTGCTTTGTGTAAATTAGCAAAAAGATGCATTTCATAATATCTATTTCTTCATCTGATTCTCTTATCCAGAGAGACACTTTGGAAATTTATGTTTAAGATTATAGTATTGATTATTGAGAAACTAGCAGGGACACATGCTAACAGAGTTTTCATGTGCCATTCTATTAAGAAATAGTTAATTTCATGATACTGTAAGACATACTATACAGAGAAGCATTCCTTCTGCTAGTGAGTAATTTTAAAACTTTCTCTGTTAATAGCAAAAACAATGCTTTTTAGATTAAACAAAAATACCATAAAGTGTTAGTTCTCTAATACTCTGTTTTCATTATTTTTAAATACTTGCTCCACAGAATCTTTTGAAATTTTCAGCCTGTGCACTCAAAGCAAGGACAGTGACTGACCTCCGTAGTCAATACAATAAACCGATGCGTTTGCCTTGAATCATTTTATAATTCACCAGTTTTCTGTTTGACACCTTTGGAGAGTTGGAGTAGAAATGGTATATATATCTAAACGTGAACTGTGTTCCTAGTGGCAACTTATACACAACTCTACTCAGCTATCTATCACTCTCTCTCTTGTTATTTCTATGTGAACCACTTGACTTCAGGTATGTTTTAGATCAAGGGACAGTTTTGGTACAGATGTTCACATTTATTTACCTTGCGTTTCCCTGCGTGTCACTGTGGCTTAGGTATAGTGGTGAACCCACAAGGTACAGGAACACAGCTAGTGATTTATGGGCGTGAGCATGCCCATTGTAACATTTCTATCATTTTTATCGTCCTCTGCTTCATGAAAGAAAATGCATACTTCTCATCTTAAAACGTAGCTCTATGTTTCACTAATACACTGGGTACATGATTCCCCTGCAAAATGAGCTCACACTCAAGAGTCCTAAAATATGTAAGCAAGTTTGATGATCCAGAACTAGGTCTCCACAGTTTTAAAGAAATATTTCATCCTTAGTGACCATGACAAGGAAGAAGAGACATGCCTTTAGTTTGATATTTTAAATCTTTTTGTGCTGATGTTTGTCTCTGTGAGTATTATAGAACTAGTACAACATCAGTAGGCATGATTGGCACTAATCCCTTCCATTACTTACATTTTCATGTAAGAAAACCTCAGTTATCAAGTGGTGAATTGTTGTCTGTGATCAGTAGACAACCCTGGCTGGGCCCAAATGTTGCTTACACTATGCTGACTTACCCAACCCAATGGGGTAAGAAGGGGGCAGACTCTGGAAGTTGAAATGCAGAGGCAGACTCATTTAATCAAAAGAGGAAGCCCCTTTTTTTTGCCCCCCCCCCTTTCCCCCCCCCCCCCCCCCCCCCCCGCCCTCCCTACCCGTGCAAGCTGCTGCGGAGGCCCCTCCTCATTGGCTTGCATCTCATTTTCCGGTGATGTCATCAGTCTCCAGGCAGGTCTGATTGGGCTCTATTTGGAAGCCCAGCTCATAATGTGTGTTGTTTAACAGCAGGCTCCTGCCTGCTAGGGCAGGGTATATTCCTTCTATACATACCTACAGTAAATTATCTTTTTATTACATAGAGTTTGCTTGGAAATCACAGTGAAATATTAGTGATAACATCTAAGCCTAACTCAAGGCTGAAGACTAATCCATTATTATGAAAGTAAAAGTATAACTATTATGATAAATTGTTATTATTCTAAATATAATCAGACTTTTTAAAAATCCCTCCATTACAAGCTTATGAAAATAACTATAATTTCTTTTACTAAAATTAGAAAAAAATGATCTGGGAACTTTGAGTAAACGAAACTAAAACACAATAGTTTGAACATATGAAACATTTTTAGTATCTATAAGGAAATGAGTGTTTCTTCCTGGACGAAAGATTCTATGATTTGTTTTACTACTTTGACATTTTTATCTACTTTCTATCCCTAAAGTTGTCCAAAGGCAATGTGACTTTTGTAAAATGGCCTAGTGCCCTCACTTGAGTGCCAATGCCTAATTCCAAACCCAATGTACTAGGCGAATGTGTTCAGCATACCAGGATGTCTCATTTTATGTTTAAGTGGTCACAGATTTAATAATGGACTATAAGAAAGGCTTGTGTTTAACTACATCCTTAACTTTTCCAGCACTCATCCAAGCATGTACAAACTCTGGGAAATGCCAAATGCTCGAAATTCACAGCATCATGGAAAAAGCCTAGTCTAGGCTGTGTACATATTAACAAATTATTTCCCATTAGGTCAGTGCAGAAATTTATTGTGGAATTCTGCTCAAATCCATGATGTTTCCTGGCCCTTTGTGGGTCACTCAATTAGACACCTCTCTAGGCTTTTGTGCTGAACCAAGTGCAGCTAATTGTTCCATTTCTGCATTGAATGATTCATTCCCCAGATGTCACAGAGCTTTCAGCAGCTCTGCCCTACCAATATCTTGGCATATAAAAATAAAGCCACTTGGGCCTGGGCAGAGGGAAGCGATTGGAAAAAGTAGAGGAGGGCATTCTTTAGCCCTGCCCTTTGGCATGATTAATCTTCAGAGAAAAGGACTTCTGGTTCATTCTCTGGACAGGACAACCCCCTCACTCTGTCTCCCCGTGAGGAATGCTGGATGAATGCATCCCTTTTTCCGTTTCCTCCAGGTGCAGGTTTATTCACATTTGAGCCTGAGAGCACATAATAGAACAGTTTCTACTTGCCTATTGCTTCAGCTCTGTATTCTCTTCTCTTCAGTGTTTTTCATTTGTTCAGATACTAGAGATAGAGCGAGCCAAACTGAAAGTGTATGAGACTCTATGATAGTCACTTATTCCAGGGGAACACTGGGGTAGGATGTGTGTGTGTGTGTGTGTGTGTGTGTGTTTTCTTATAGAAAACATAGTTTCAGATGAACTCAATAGAGAAAGAGTATATCTAAAATGTTTTCAATTAATTTGAATGTTTGACCTTCTGTTTTGAATTTTTTTCTCTTTCACCTACACTAAGTAGGGTCATTGATCCATTCAAGTTGTTGAATAGATATAATTAATGTTTCAGAATATAGAGAAGTGTCCAAAAATGTTCTCTGTGTGGTTCCTGTATCATTTAAAAGAACCAATAGGTTATTATTATCAAATTTATTTTTAGATTTGAACACAGATGGGCAAACATCTTCTGACTTAAAATGAGATGAGAGAGAACTCTTTTTAAAACAATGTTTTAAATTTATATGGAGGTTCTTTGAGAGATAGCTCAATGGTTACAGACACTGCTAGCTTCTCCAGTAGATCAAGATTTGGTTTCCAGCATTCACACTGCAGTTCCCAACTCTCTGTGCCTCCAGTTCTTGAGGTTCTAGTGTCCTATCCTATCCTCTGAGGGTGCCAGGCAGACAAGTGGTGCACATATGTACATGTAGGCAATACTCATAAGACACAAGTTATCTAAATCATACATTGAGATAGACACACGAATACCCACAGTTTATTTGGAAAGAGATCCATAAGCAGTGGGTTGGAAGAGATCAGGGAAAGAAAGAAATACTGTCAGTGATTGTCAAGCAAGTGACCAGTGTGAGTGTCTAAAGTTCATTTTCAATGCTGAATTCCAAAAAGGGCCTTAGCTAGCCTGAAGCTCAAAACTCACACCCATGGGGAAATATTCATGCACTAATATATATCAGTTAGTAGCTGAGATAATTAAAGCAGTTCACCAATGCAAAGTGTACTCTGAGACCAGTCTTCCGGTTAATTGATTGAGATGCAGCTGTTGAAGGGCGAATGTGGATATAGGATGGTAAGAGACTGGCAGTGTCTGTCTGTCCAGTGGATAGTTCCAAACCTAGGGTCACACAAATGGCTTTGACTAAACTGGTTAAAGACATGAATATGAGAAACAAACCTGTAGGGAAGACGGAAGAGGAGTTGAGAGGGGTGGGAGAGAGGTAAGAGAAGGTTGGGGCAGGTGAGCGTAATAAGAATATACATCTCCACAATGTAATACTACTCAGCCATCAGAAACAACAAAATCATGCAATTTGCAGCCACATGGACAGAACTAGAGAAGCTCATCCTGAGTGAGCTAACTCAGACTCAGAAGGATGCACATGGCATCTATTCAGTTACAGTCGGATTTTAGCCATATAGTACAGGATAACTATGCTACAACGAATGCACCAAAGGGAACATGAACATAGACTTTTTTTCCTGTCAGTGAGACACTTTTCCCTAGTGCTGCTGCCTTGTAGGACCGCAGTGTATGAGGAGGCTCTTGGCCCTCATATGACTGCTGAACTGGGGCAAAGGACTGTTATGTAGGGACACTCCACTCCAGAGGAGTGGGATGGAAGGGATGGGGGAAGAGGGTGGGAGGGAGGGACTTGGAGGGGCGGAAAGAGGACACTGTGAGGGAGATGTAACCTGAAGTAATAAATAAACATTTAAAAAAGTAATATGTTGTACACAAGTATGAACTTGTCAAAGAATGAATTTAATTGAAGTTATTTTTTTAAAAAAGAGGGTAGGCATGAGTGAAACAGAATGAATTAAAGTCTTTAAACCTTTATGCTTTGTTGTTGGGTGCTCTTCAATTTGGTGCTAAGCTTTTCTTGTTTATCTTAATAATTAAATGTAACCTATGCATCCCTGCAGAGAGCAAAACCCACACAGCTAATGCTGTGTTCTCCTTTTGTTTCTTACTGGTGACACATGGTCTGAATTTTGTCTCATTGCTGCTGATGTTAACTTTAATCATTTGGTTAGTATGTAGTCTGTCATCTTTTTCCATTATAAAGTTATCACATCACTGTTATACTTTTGAAAATTTCTTTTATTTTTGAGATTATAATATATAATTGCATTTTCCCTTCCCTTTTCTTTCTCCCACCTGCATATCCTTCTTGTTCTTTTTGAAAGTCACAGCCTTTTTTTTCAATAATTTTTGTTACATGAATATATGTACATGCATATACATATATACTCCTAATTATAAACTCTTCAGTGTGTATAACATTGCTTGTATGCATATATAGGTTGTATAAAATACAATCATATTATACATGCTTGTATGCATATATAATAGCATTTTTAGTGCTGATCATTTTTTACTAGATAACCAATTCCTCTGCTCTTTCCTAGCAAGATTATTTTTCCCACTCTCAGTATCCCTTAGTTACCTGTATTTCTTCATGTAGTGTGGAGGATTCATGGTATGCTCCTCTACAACCCCCATCCATTTTGGCATGTCTATTGCTATTGTCCTTGAGTTTCGCTTCTGGCATTAATAGGAAACACAGTCTCATGACAAACTTACTCATTGTTTGATTGACAATATTTCTACCTCCTTTACTGCAAGGTTACCTGAGTGCTAGGTACAAGAGATTCGGTCTTTAACCGGTACTAGGTGTAGACCTCATCCCTCATCAAGGAAATGTCTCTTTGCAACAGATGAAGACCATTACAGAAAACCACAACCAATCAAAATGCAGAGTAGTGGAGCCCAGTCTCAATGGATAAATCTCCAAAATACTCTCACACATAATGTTCAGAGAATATTAATTCACCGATTTAATAAAGAAATATTTTGAAAGAATTACTTTGAATCCACGTATCTATCTCCTTAGCTATCAAATTTTCAATGTATCAATTTTTATATCTATGTACATCATAATATTCATTTAGATTCTTATTTGAGTTATAGGCACATTCTCTGTACTTCTGAATATAGTCTGACACCCAAGGTGGGGCCAGTAGGAACCTCTCCCAGATCCCTTCTCCTATTGACAAGCCTTCAAAAGTCTTTGAACTTTTCAATTTAAGCAGCCAATCAATTAGAAAGAATTACTCAGAAAAAAATGATATTCTACTGAAATAAAGCAAAAAAAAATATTTCAATATATCTTCCCCATCCCTGCAAGGAAATGGTGAAGAGGAAAATTACCAAATCCACACAGGACTGACTGTCTTTATTGAGACATGATGTAAGCTCTGTCAATTGAACTGTATAGCATGAAAATTTATGTCATTGAACATCTAGAATTAGTGAAAACATTCACCCTTTATAAAATCAATTAAATGTGGTTAAGGTTTGATTATTTTAATCAATTATCTTAAACATTAGAGCAATAGCTATTTAAATATGATCACTGAAAAATATCACCATTTTAATATAAACAAAGAAATTTAGAAACAGTTAAACAAAAAGTCATTTGATACATAAATTAATCAAACTAGCTATGTACTTAAAATCATTTGCTAGGATCCAATATCTTATTGTATTTGGACTAGCAGACACCATAATACCCCAACTAGCCCATGTCCATTAATTATTTTCCTCGAAATCTTGAAGTCACAAGAAATAATAAAGTATTTGTAGATAGCAAGTGAGAATGACACAAGTTGATCGTCAAACCAGTTTTTTTTTTAATAATTTATTTTTTATTTCTTCAAGTTACATCTCAATCACAATCCCCTCCCTACTCCCCCCTCCAGTCCCACCCTTCCACCCTCCTCCCCCTCAACCCCCCATCCTCTTCCCTTCTTTTTTTTGTTTTTTTTAGTTTAAGGTATTTCTTTTTTCCCCCCAACAGCTCTCCCTTTCAGTCCAAAAAATGGTTCTTTTTCTTATAACTATAAATACAATACAAAACAACAGAAATAAATAGGCCACAATTATAACAGTTATATGGCTTAGCATACATTCCCAATGTCCAGTCCATATGTATTTGGCACCTGACTTTAACATTCTACTATCTAACCATCTCCATGAGTTTAAAGTTCTATATCTAACTCAGCTTTCTTACTAACTTGCCTCATAATTTTAAAAATATCTTCTTAGATCCAGAACACCCTCTTGATTCCTAAACAACTCAAAATTTAACTATGAGACTCTAGCTATCTATTCTTCAACTACCTCAGAGACCCAAGAGGGATAAATACATCTGATTATATAGGAAGTGCCGGGCCTGTAGCTTCCAAAACTAAAAAATGACATACCAGTGGCTGCCTGGACAGTTCCCATTTTCTCTCCATACATTACAGCATCAATCTTCAGCCATTTGGCCCCATTTCTCTGACAGACATTGGTTGTAGAGTAGGAATTATGAAGGACTTACCTACCCTGTCTTGGCAGAGCTAGGCTGTCCACTTATCTGCTTCCAAGTTTTGTCCTTTTTGGACAGAAGTCTGTCTACAGTTGAAGCAAGGGGTTTTTCTTGCCAAGAGAACGGCTTACCACCAATTCAGTCATCTCCAACTGGAGATTCTTCAATGCTCATCTTCTACTTGGAGTAGAATAGGGGGTGCTGTCAGGAGCTGACATGTCTCAATATCAAAAAATCTTAAGTTAAGAAAACATCTTTGAATGCCATATTCTGCAGATCTCTTGAGGTTTTTGAAGATGCCCTATCTATCTCTTATATTTAGATAAGCAAATATTGCTTGTCTCTTAGCAACTTGATTTCTGAGTAGCTTAGAAAATAACTGTGATAGACTGTCATAGTAACTAACAAAATGACACGTTTTCATGACTATTAGTTTCCGTTTCTTAATTATCCTAAACAGTTTATGTCGGTTGGTAGCGAGAGGTCAAAACTTGACATTTCATTTTTAAATATTACTACAAACAATACCTTTAAGAAGCGTTACCCTTAATTTTGTATCAATATACAAGGATCAATACCAATGTGGCCAAATATAATCTTAATTTTGTATCAATATACAAAGGTAAACACCGATGTAGCCCAATACAATCTTAATTTTACATTAATATACAAGGGTCAATACCATTGTGACCAAATATAATCTTAAGACATAATAAAGAAAACACTTTGAGAATAGTTTTCTACCCCTCCCTCTAACTGTAAAGTGCCAAGAGTTACTAGATATCTGCACTGTAAAGCAAGCACATTGTGAGTATAGAGATATCTGGAAGAAAGAAAGATATCCCAGGCTACCAGAGTTATTTCTCCCTTTGCGTGGAGTACCTAGGAGAGAAACATAACTGCTATGTAACTCACAGTCACCCCCACCACTGGTAGCAGTGATCCAGTGAGTGTGTTGAACACAGCTTTGCAATTCTCACCCTTTGGGAAATGACGGCCATGGAAGACCTAGAAGCAGACAAAAAAAGAGCCTGCCTCTTTCCTGCATATTCAACATTGACAGCAGAGCTCAGCAAGACTAACTTTTAGTAACAGAAAATTAGTTTTGCAAGTAAATCAGAATGTAAAAAAAATATGTTAAGTGGTATATAATTGGGCCAAGGATTCCTTCAAATGATTTGAATTGCGAGTTATTATGTGTATGCATTTTTTTCTACGATCACGACTTATGTGGCGTTGGAAGGTTATCTTTAGTCATTACATCAACACCAACTCTAATCAAGTGCTTAAGGTCATAGGTTCAATTTCATCACTGGGTATCCTTTTTCTGATTCAGTTAGACAACCTTAGAGCAGAGTAGAACTTAATAAAAAGCAGAACTTAATAGAAGAAGGGAACTCCCACCAGGACCTGCTGTAAGAAATTTCAGGATTCTAAACCCATTGCTTGGCCTCTTTGTGCCTTCAGATTAATGGTACAGCAACCATTGCTACTTTTCACACCAGAAGCAGCTTAGCTCTCAGGGGTGAACTGATTCCTTGGTGGTAAAGTTTACAAGTGCTCTGGCTAAGTTTATGTATTCTCAGGCATCCTTTGGAAATGAAAGGTCTTGTACAGTGACAAAGGCTATCTAGCGTTGGAAGGAAAGCAGACACAGCTGAGGAGCCTGCGTCTTGCTAGCCTTACACAAGGCTACATCTTGTTGCAATGGAATTGCGCTTGGTCTAAAAGAACTAGAATTGATTCAAAGCACCGGAATGACCATGACCATGAGCTGGCTAAACACGCTGCCGTCATGTTTCCTGTTTCTTGGGGCTGTTAATCATGGGAAAACTGGAGATGCTGGATGGAATGAAATTAAATCACATTTGGCTGAAAAGTGTTTTGTTCCTGCTATTAGTTTTGAGACTTTCCAAGGTGGACTGATTACTCCTGAGATCAATGGAGTGAGAGTGCTCAGCACCCCTGAGAAGGATTCCCTCTTAAGTTTGCTCAGTTTGCAGGACTTTCACTACAACTCTTTTACCAAGGGTCAAAACTCCTATGTCTTTCCAGAATTTGATCAGATTTGCCTTCCTTAGTCATGTATCTTACTTGATGTGCCGCTTCTCTTTAAGGGTGAATTAGGGCGTATTCACTTTCAAGGGATAACAGGTTTTCTGTACAAGAAGTCATTGCCAAAAAAAAAAAATGGCTTCAGCTATCAGTGTTTGATTTTCTGGATTGAATGTGGAGTCCCAGAATGTACAAACACAATTTTAATCTACAATGTGATGACATTGACTGTGAGGTTTGGGAAGGCGGGTAAACAAAAATGAAAAGAAAGTATAATTTATTCCTGCCATTCATCTATTCAAGTCTAGCTGAAGTGTTGTGAGATAATGACAGAGGGGAATACAATGCATACATGTTTATTCTGCTGTTATTGGACAGTTTCAACAACCCCTTTCTGATTGTATCAGAGGACAAATTTTAGTCTTTCACAATATAATTATTTTAGCTTATTACCTCCTCCTATATTATGTACAAGCTGATGGAGTACAGTTATTTCATGAAATTGAAGTTCACTACTCTCCAACAAAAATAGAAAAGAAAAGAAAACACAGAAAAGCTGTTCAATAAATGAGTTAAACCATTTGCACATAGGGTTTCCCTTTGTGTCCTTATTTTGGGTTGCCTGGAGAGTACAGATGTGTGCTGACATGTCCACATTTTCTCATTTTTATGGACAACATACATTTATACTAAGTAAACTAACATCATTATAATTATTACACTTTCAAATTGTGTGGGTTTGGAAAGTTATTAAAACAACTGATGACTTAGTTTCCTTATCAGTAAGATGAAAATAATTAGTGTATTTGCCTTAAAAGTCATAATTTGGAATAAATGGGCAACTATTTTGTTGTTGAATATGTATGTTGAATAGCACCTCAGTTATAGCTAAGGTTACACAGTTATTATATGCGTGCTTCCCAAGAACAAACAGCAAAGCCCTTGTGCTCACTATCAACACAACTACTCAGGGTAAATTGAGGTTGATGTTTTAATCTTAGGGACAAATTAAGTTGTATTTATGAAAGTATTTGTTCATATTCTCTCATCTTTTGCCTATTCTTAGTTAGCTATTGATAATTAGGGACAATGTCTAGAAGATGTAGCAACAGTAATAAGGTCTACCCCACTGTCTCTGAGCCTGAACTTTGACCCTCAATCAGTGAATATATTTTTTCTCGATCTCACAGTGGGATAGGAACACCTTTTGAGGCCTCTTCACAGTTTGGAGGATGAGTGAAGGGACACAAATGTGGAATGAATTCTTCATTATTTGAGAATTAATAACCAAGCCCATTGGAAAACTGTCAACATAGGCTTTTTGGTGGCAGTCTGATTTCAGCAACTTTACTTATGAAAATCAGGAGCCAAAGTAACAAGGAATAATCACATTTCAGATATTAATAAACTACAATAATTTACCACCATATAAAGAAGGAAATAATCATTAAAATGCAAAAAGATAAAAGCTACTTTGTTACTTTATGATTATATGTTCAACCTGGGTCTTTGGGCTTCTGATTGATTTCTGCAGCCAGTGTCAGAATATTTTCTCCTACAAGTCAAATAACAGAACACTCATTACTAATTAGAGTTTATCAATATTTATACATTTAAATCACACATGGAAAATTTGAGAGGACAGTATTGATTGACTTTTCTATTACTTTGGTTTCTCTCTTTTTTTTTTTAAGTGTCAAGATGGCTCTAGCAATTTAAGTCTCAAATCCAAGAGGGAGAACTTCCATAGACAGAAATGAGAAGATACTTTTTCTTCACATATCTTATTCTTCCTTATTTTCTCTGTAATACTTTATCATCTAAGAGTGGGTCACAGGTCCACATCATAGCTGTAAAGAAGGATAGGAAGTAAGTTTCAGTCACCTAGAGTTTTGATCAGGCTAGAATTGAGTAGGAAATGAGGAAGGCAATGATATCCAGTGTTTCCTGTGTGACATGAAGGAGGGAGGTGGGGGAAATTGTCCATAATTTTAATTATGTTCATGACAGTATATAATTAGAATTCTGTTTAAATAACAATCACCTTCATCAGTTTTCTCCTCTATCCCACATCACCATTTGCAGACAGTACATACTAGTTTATGAGTAGTTCTGTTAGAAATGCAGAGAGATAGCTATATCTATTCAGTATTAATGAAGCCTCAAGACCATCTCTGTAGTGGTTAATAACATGACCAAAGATTCTGGGATCACATAGTATAGCTGTACAACCTTTTAAAAGGCTCATGTTTGGTTTTATACATGTACATTTTAATCTATCATCTTAACTTATTTTATATGTTTTTCTATGCAATTGAAAAAATTGTGACACTTTATATTACTATTACTTTAAATGTCACATTATATATTAAGAAAGAATGTAGTCTTCAGATACAATATAGTGCAGTGGAGTGATTTGTTTGTTTGTTTGAGTATTTTTTTACATGCATACAAAGTTTTTTTTTTTTTGTAATCAAGTTCATTATCATTCCTTCAGCTTCGATTTATTCCCTGTCCCTTTCAACTTCATGTGGTTTTGTTTGTTTGTTTTTGTTTTGTTTTTACCTTCTGAGTCCACTGAATGCTAGTAGTATCTGTAGAGTGTAGGACCATCTACAGGAACAGGGAGTGGCCTTTCAGAGGCCAAATCCTTGATGAAAACTGACTCTCCTATCCTAGCACCTAGTAATTGCCAATAACTCCTCAGTTAGGGGTGGAACTTCGTACCCCCCTTCCCCTCTATGTTGGGACTTTGTCTGTCTTGATCGTGCATAAGTCTTATGTATACTGTGGTGATTGCTGTGACTTCATTATGAATAACTTCTTGGTTATAACCAGAAAACAGTGTTCTGTTGTAGTTGTTCACTATCTCTGGTAACTACAATCTTTCCAATTAACCCAGATACCCACAGCTGGTCAACCTACAAAGAAAAAGAGATTGGATCATCTAACCCTAAATCTGAGGTTTGCTTAACACCCCTCTTTAAAAAAAAAAACATGGCTAATTAAGTTATTTAACCAGTATTTAGATTACATTTAATTGTTTCAGTCACTATTAATTCTTATCGAGATATTATAAATGAATACACAGAGACCGCATAAATTTTAACAAGCGTTGGCCTGAATTGTGCAATCCTAGCCCATCTAAGCTAGCTCATAATTCTATTACCAAAATATGACCCATATATACATTCATCCCCTTGGACCGCCATTCTCCACACTAGTCAATGTTCCAGGCCATGTGGAATGAGGTTCTTTTTTCTAACCCATGGCGTATGCCTTCTTCTTCCTCCTGCTCCTGGCTAGAATGCCTGAATCCTCTGTCTAAAGTGCAGGCTTCCCGTTCTAATCCCAGGAAGTCCCACCTTTCTCTGTCTTTGCCCAATCTCAGTCCTCAGCATTTTATTTAACCAATCAGAGTCAATATAAGTAACAGACAGCAAACAGGACCAATTAACATTTAGAATTCTTAACATTACCCCAACCCCCTTCCTTCCAAAGTTCATGGTTCATCATGGAAACTGGGGCAGAAATATTGATTTTTTTAAATGTAATTTTGGTTATTCTTTGATTCTACTGGGACAAATGGTAATATAGAGATAAATATTACCTATGCGATACCAATTTTTCTACATACCTTAGGCATTGCTATCCTTTTCATTTGGAACTAATTGTGTTCTTCCTTAAAAATTGTTCATGAAATTAGTTCATCATGAAATGGAGAATTTTGGTGAAAATACTTAAGGAACTGGACTCATAACCTGGTTAAATCCTAATATTGCCATTTATTAGTATGCCAAGAGACTATGTGCTGTCTGTACTATAAAGATACCCCAGTAATGATGTCTTAATGACATTGAACTAATAAGTTTCGAGAGACATGAGAGTTTACAAAGTCACCTGAGCCATATTAGCAGTTAGTTTCCAGGAAGTACCAATACCTTCTCTGATCCACACTGCAAGTTCCATCAAACTTGCAGTTGTTCCATGATTTTCTTAGCTGAGGTAGGTTCTTCCAACTTAATTACTGTAATAATTGCTACTCATGGAAAGATATTGCTTCACCACAATGTTCCTATGGAATAAACTGAAAATGAGTTCAGGAATACAAGGAAAAAGACATTTGTTTGCTACTAGAGTCTTTTCACAAAATTTTATTTTTTGCAATAAAATTGTAAGGATTTATGTTATCATTAGCAAGATATTATTGTACAATAATTTATATGCTTTGCTAATTTTAAATGTTTTTTCATTTAACTTTTATGAACATATCAAATGTAAAATATTATTATCATATATTATGAGATTTGTAATGATTTTGTAAGTGGGAGATACATATCATTCATTATTTTTAGAATGCCTTTATTGTTTCTGTAAAAAATGAGGTGATGGTCAGTATAAAATCCTTCATCATCAGAGAAATGCAACTCAAGACATCTCTGAGATTCCATCTCACTCCTGTCAGAATGGCTAAGTCCAAACACTCAAAAGACAGCATATGCTGGTGAGGTTGCTGAGAAAGTGGAGCATTCCCACATTGCTAATGGGAGTGCAAACTTGTACAACCACTATGGAAATCAGTCTGGTGATACCTTAGAAAAGTTGGAATAGCTCTACCTCAAGACCTAGGCATACCACTCCTGGGAATATATCCAAAAGATTCCTCACCAATCCACAAGGACATCTCCTCACCTATGTTCATAGCACTTTTATTTGTAATAGCTAGAAACTGGAAACAACTCAGATGCCCTTCAACTAAAGAATGGATAAAAGATCTGTGGTACATTTACACAATGGAATATTGCTCAGCTATCAGAAATAAGGAAATCATACAATTTGCAACCAAATGGATAGAACTAGAAAAGCTCATCATGAATGAGCTAACTCAGACTCAGAAAGATACACATGGGATATATTCACTTATAACTGCATTTTAGCCATTATAGTATAGCATAACCATCCTACAATGAATAGACCCAAAAGAGAAGGAACAGAGACTTGGTTACCTGTCAGTGGGACACCCCACCCTAGTGGAACTGCCATGTATGTCTCCTGTGCAAGAGGAAGCTCTTAGACCTCTTGTGACTAACGAACTGAGGGGGGCTGATACATGGAGACACCCCACACTAAGGCATGGGAGGGGTGGGAGAGGGGGTAACAGGTGGGAAGAAGGGGCTGGGAGGGGGTGGAGGGAGGAGGTGGCAATGGAGAGATAATGAAGTAATAAATGTATTTTTTTAAGACTATGCTTAGTAAATGTATAAAAAGTTAGGTGGATGAGGTGGTGCAGGCCTTTAATCCCAGCACTCAGAATGCAGAGGCACTCGGATCCTTGTGAGTTTGAAGGCAGCTTTAAGTATAGAGCAAGTTCTAGGACAGCCAGGGCAACATAGTAAGACCCTGTCTCAAAAAAATCAGAAAGTAATTAAAAATTATTTTTGTTTCAGTGTATTAAATCATGACTAAGAAAGTAAAAATAAGACCTTTACACATCTTTGATTTATAACTATTTTCTTTATGTCTTAATTTATTATCGATTTTTGTAAATATTCTGCAAATATATTGGATACCTCACTATGTGTGTGTATTATTCATATTTGTAAATTGGGCATCAATAAATGGTTATGTTCTTGAGAAGTTTTAATTGAGAAAATAATAATTTAAAAAATGAATGAAGGACAAATTAAGAAAACATTACCATTATCTAAATATATTTTATTTCAAAATTTCTTACATACTATTCCATAAATTCTTAACTTTCCACTTCCATTTTTTTCACTTCTTCCTTGTATTTTTATACCTTATCTGTCTTTAAGTGTTGATTGAGACATATAAAAATATGAAGAGTAAAAGACACTATAAATTGAATCATCTTATATGAATGTATTATGTATAACTGATTCAGAAAGTTATTATGCATTTTCTATCATATGTGGAATCTAGAATAAAGCAAATGCACACCAGTTGGAAATGAACTATTTGAGAAGAGGAAGGGGCAACATCAGGAATGGGGAGAGAACAAGAGAAGGTTCTGGAGGCTTTGATGTATTCAAAGAACACTGTATACACAAAGGAAATGTTATACTATATCCCATTATTTTTACTGATCAATACATGAAAAGATAGATAAATGAATAAGGAACTAGCTGAAGCTCAAAAGTAGAGTGCCCACACAGCAAGTGTGTGGCCCAGGTTAACTGTTGGACAACACTAAACAAACAAAAAACAAATGACAAAATTATGGAAGTTTTTGTTGTTTTAAGTGAAATGAAGAGGTGAAAACGAAGGGAAACTCAATAATTTCAAATTTCATCTGTAATTTAGAAAAGGTGTATTTTCATTATTGAAGTTGTTTCTAAGTCATCCCTTTAAGGTTAAGTAAAAAAATAATTATATTATTATTACTTTTAAAAATCTTCACATCTTACTACTTGCTTATTTTCACTGTATGTTATAAATGTTAAAGTTTTTGTATATCCATGTAACTCTACCAAAATGTAAATTTTAACAATTTCTTTTGTCCCTCAAGTCATTTAAGAAACGCTTAATGGTATAAATATGACATCATCCTCCTTTGCTTCTGATCCCCTGGTATAGAGGAAGTGTAGTTTAAAATTTGTATTGTGTTCAAGGTCTCTATGAGGTATGATGACTTTGTTATGAATGTGTCCCTAGACAATCTACAGGAATGTTATGGATGTATGACACAGCTAATTTTGAATGTATAATTTCTGACTGTTAATGGTTAAGGTATATAGTAGCCTGTGAATTGTGAAGGTCTGCTATATAAACATTTAGGTTTTGCATACTGTACAGGCTTACTGTTCCCCTTCCCCACTCTCACAGTGTTCTCAGTTTAAGATGTCTGTGGTGGGTACTGCTGAGCTCCCCACAACTCTTTAGCTGCTATTATATCCAATTTAGTGTTGTTTGTATTGGTATGACTTTAGGACCAAACACTTAGTTTTGTATGACAAATATGGGCTCATCCCTGGGGAAGACTAATTCTCCCTTTCTCTGCAGACAACTAAATGCCTGTCCTTTGTTGGTTATACATCTCAGGCACTCATATACCGTCTCAGTCTTTGTTGAAACCCTTTCTCTTTTTTTCAACATTTATTTATTTATTTAAGTTACATCTCCATCACAGCCCCCTTCCTCCACCCCTCCAGGTCCCACCCTCCCACCCTCTTTCATCTCTCCCTCCACTCATTCTTCTCTGATGAGAGGGCTCCCACCACTATCAAGCCCCCTCAGTTCATAAGTCACATGATGGCTAAGTGCTTCCTTTGTACTGGTACCATGACAGACACTACCTCCTCACCACCTGCTAAGAGATCTATATGAAGACCAAGTTGCCTCTCACCTATGTACATAAAGGGGAGCCTAGGTCTGATCTACATGTGCTTTGCCTTTTTTTTTTTCTTTTTTGGGTTTTTTTTTTTTTGGTTAGTGTTTCAGCTTCTGTAAACCCCTGGAGTCCTATATTGGCTGGTTCTGTTGATCTTCATTTGAAACCCTTTCTAAGAGAATGTGATTTATAAAATTATCTTTACTGAGCCAACTGTATGTACTTACTATATATAACTGACTACTTTCTTCACCTGAAATAATTGTGCGATTCATCACTGTTAATGTTCATCTATTTCTCTTAGCTGTCATTAATTATTCTATCTCAAGTAGTTTATTTCTCCATTCTCCTAAAGAATTGCTAAATGTTTGCTTGATTTTTGTATTATAATATTGAACAATCCCACATAGATTATACTGGATAAGGGATCTATCAAATCTGCTGATTCCAAATATTAGAACTGGTATGGTAGGTCACAGAGTGCTGAAATCTTCAATTTACCAAGATAATTGTCATTTTAACCTGGGAAGTCAGGAATAGTAAAAACCTCAAGTCAATTGTTATTTCACTTCTTCTTTGCAAATTTTCATGCATTTAAATGATCAAGGTTAGTATTGCTATCTTTTTATATCAATGCTAATGTATGGAGACATTAATAACTGATAAATTCATGTTTTGATTTATGTTTTCCCCACAAGTAATAATGCATTTCTTTTAACAAGTCGATTGGCAGTTTGGGATTCCTTGGCATGTGAGTTTCTGGTCATGAGTTTTGCACCATTTTTCTTTCGTGTTTTCCATGAGTTCTTTTCACATTTTCATCTAGGTGTTGGCTTCACTTGTGCATTCTGGTCTATGGTATGCTTACTCTATTTACATGCTTTGCTTTAAGTTTATGTTTATAACTTTAAGTTATACTTGTGGAATTTCTTGTACTTGATATTTGAGTTGTTGCCTGTGACTTCCCTTCTGGATCTATTCTCCATCTTTCTCCACTCTGTCATCAGAGGCTGTTGTGATTCCTTGAAATGGACATGATTTCCTGAGTACTTTGTTCTTTGAGAACTGTCTGAAGACATAAATCCAATAAAGAAGGATCTTTGTCTTCTTTTCTGTACTGTTAGCAGCAGTGGGATTTCTTTTCTTTTTAGTGAAAAACAGAATCATTGTTGTTAGATTTATTTTTCATGAAAGTAGTGCCACCTCTATATCTTGACTTGCTAGACATGATAGAACAAGGCAGAAGGGACAGCAATGTCTGGCATAAATGTTAAGCATTTTACATATGTCTAATATGAGATGAAAGAATAAATTTTGGGAAACAACAGAAGTATAAGAAAAGAGAGGGACCTTTGGGACATTATCTAAAGGAGCATCCTGAGAGTCTCCACAAGACAACTAGGGATGGCTCTGGTGCCTTGATGCCTAGCAAAAGTTGCACCTGGTCTATAATCCTGTGCCATCAAAAGGGGAGTCTAGAGAAGGCTGATATCCTTGCGAAATGGGTTTCTGTTCTGTAAGTTTTATTCACAGCAACCCTTAAGTCACAGCAGACACTGTAACACATTCTTAAGAGAACAGCTCTCAGCACTTTCTGAAGTGTGAAGATGACATTTGCAAAGCACAGTTTTAGTTTTATTGTTGCTTTATAGCTTAAAAGGAGCTTAAAAGGTTTTGTTTGAACTTTCAGGTCTAGACTATCAAATATTGTCAAACTTTCTATTCTAGGCCAACTGGGAATGCTTTAAGCTCTGAGGGCCGTTGTTTTAGTACCTGCTCCTTCCCTGCCTCTCCGTTTCCTTTTATCAGCCTTTACAACTATGAAACCCATTTTTAATTCCCAAGCTAGGGAGAATCCAATATAAGCTCCTGTCCCAGACATAAATTGACAATCTCTCATCTTCTATCACTGCTGATCCATTATTCCAACTCAGCTCATTTACTTCTTGTTCGTTCTACTTAGAAAATTTTATTTTTCCTCTTTTACCAATTCCAGATGCATCTTGTTTTACTATGTCTTCCTTCTAAGCGGTCTGAAAGTCAAGCATCATATTTACATCAATATATTTGTTATGACATGAAATTATTCTATAGTTATATGAATTATGTATCATCTGGCTCACTCTTTTAGGCAGTCTTGTGGTTCTTAGTTTATCCTCATTGTTGTATCATTATTACAACAATCCAATCCGGAACAATTTTACTATTCCCTCAAGAAACCCTGTGTCTGTCTATTTCTCTCTTTGGAGTTTTTGGCAACAAAGAATTTATAAGTGTGTCTTTGTGGATGCTATATATAGAGTGATCAGATGACATAGAGTTTTCTGGATAAGGCATAGTACTGTGGCTTCCAAGCTTATCTATGCTGTAAAACCAACTAGTTTTTACTATTTTTTTAATGTCCGAATGATGTTCCATTATACAAATATCTATATTATCTATTCCTTAAAGCTTGGATTTGGAGTACATCCCACCCTTTGGCTATGTTGAACTATGGTGCCATTAGAACTGGTGGACAAGTTTGTATGTCAACATGTTTTCAGTTCTCTTATGTATATTTGTACCAGTGAAGATGCTGGTTTCTGCAGTAGCTCTATGGTTAACTTTTTGAGGACCTTCAGAATCATTTACCATCTGGTCCTTATATTCCCTCTTAGCAATATATGCAGTCCACACTTTCTCCATGGTTTTGCCAACATTCACTATTGTATGTCTTTTTGTTTACAATCAAATGGATGTATTAGGTGGTATCAAGTATAGTTTCAACTTAGATACTTTTGAAATTTTACTATCTTGAGCCATCCTTTATAATTATTGCATTTGTATATCTTCTTGGACTCCAGTCTTTTGTCAGTTTTAAATGCAGCATTTGTCTTTTCATTGTTGAGCCATATGTATTTTTAAAATGTTCTCAATTCTAGACTTGAACTAGGTATGTGATTTACCAGTGCCTTCTCCCCTTTTCTCCCCTTTGTGTATTACTTTTTGGGATTTACAAGTTTCTAGAATTTTGTCAATGTCAGTATTTCTTATATTTTAGGTTGATTGGTCTTTTACAGTTAGATCCAAAGTCATGAATATATACAACTATATTTTTTTCTGAAAGTTCAATGGCATCAGCTCTTGTTGTGATATTGTAGTATATGGACAACAGAGAAGTTATGATTAGATTGTTTTTTAAATCTGTATACATTCAGTGTAGAATTACATCTCACATTTTCCATCCTATAAAAGAATAAGGCAAGTGGTAGAGATGAGGTAGAATACTTGGCCAGCACAGGGCTCTGGGTTTGATCTTTAGCATTTTATATGAATACATACGTAAATAAACAAAGTCAAGATGCTTCCATTGAAGAACTAGCCTTACCTTAGACTCTTCCCTCCATTTTAGAGGCTTCCATCTTTCCTGCCAATTGCATTGTTATAAAGTGCATTTTATGCACTTAATTACATTTCCACTAATGTGTCTAATGTATGAGCATGCCAAGAATCTATGAGAATATTCCCTTGCCTGTGCTCATGCCAAGTTCAGCATAAATTAATTTTCTGAACATTTTGTGAATGTCTCATTTAACCTGATTTCAGGCTAAACTTCCCTAATATAAATGCACAGAGAGGTCTTTCCCCCTTAGGAGACTAAGAGGAGATGTCATGAGAGAGAGATTCTCACAAGCACTCTGTGGTGCCTGCTCTCATAAGTGTCTAAACAAACAGCTAGAAATTCCAGATGAGAACTTTCAAAATCACGTGCCACATATCTTCCTACTCAGCAGAAAGTCCCAGCTGAACTAATTAAGACGTTGTTCTCAATTCACCATTCTTACAGGATACAATTCAATTCTTTTCCCTGATGCTCATTTTGCTCTAACGTTTAGGCTACCTTTACCATTTGCCATTGTAATATGCTACCCAAAAACAGTTGTAAATTGGTGGGTGACATAAGATCAATTCTGGTATTCATCACTATTATTCTCAAATGCGCAATCCATTACAAATTACAGAATGTTAAATAATCAAACTTTTTTTTTCATCTGCTTTTTTGCCTATCTTATTTTGGCAAGATGTTTTAATGTTTCCAGAAGAAAAAAAAATGAAAACCATGTGTCTTGAGTGGGTTCACTGCAGCATGAATATTGCAATGAAGACATTTTATTGTGTTAATTTTCATTAAATAAAACCCCGTTGAAAGCCAGTAGTTTTCCAAGACCCATATGATTTATGAGATGCTAATGTTTGCAGGGAGGCACTCTGTTTCAATTACAGGGAGCAAGTGGCGCCTTTCAGAAAAACTCAGTGATCATATCACCCTCAAACACGTTAGTTTTAGAACCACAGCACAGTGCATGACATGTGAACCCATCAACAATACTGTCAGCTTTTGCACAAACTTCATCTTCATCATCCCTGTGCTCTGTTTCACAGAGGATACTCATGCCTGCCAAGGACTCCAAAGATGTCGGGAAAAAGGCCCCTCAGAAGCATTAAGCACTAACTTCCCTGTAATTCAAGAATATTTCTTTGTTTCCCTGTGGATGAAAGCAGACAAGGTGCCCTGTGTTCCTAAAGGAAGTGTAATATACCTGAAAAAACAAAACAAAACAAAAAAATTATGCCCTTTACTCTTCTTCTACACTCTTTTTCTTCTGTTTGCCTATCTTTTTTAAATTTTTTTTATTTCTTCCAGTTACATCTCAATCACAATCCCTTCCCTACTCTCCCCTCCTGTCCCACCCTTCCACCCTCTTCCCCCTCAGCCCCCCAATCCTCTACCTTTTTTTTTTTTTTTAGTTTAAGGTAGATATTTTCCCCCAACAGCTCCCCCTTTCAGTCAAACAAATGGTTCTTTCTCTTATAACAATAAATACAATACAAAACAACTGAAATAAGTAGGCCACAATTATGAGAGTTATATGGCTTAGCATACATTCCCAATGTCCAGTCCATATGTATTTGGCCCCTGACTTTAACATTCTACTATCTAACCATCTCCATGAGTTTAAAGTTCTATATCTAACTCAGCTTTCATACTAACTTGCATCACAATTTTAAAAACATCTTCTTAGATCCAAAACACCCTCTTGATTCCTAAACAATTCAAAATTTAACTAAGAGAGTCTAGCTATCTATTCTTCAACCACCTCAGAGACCTGAGAGGGATAAATATATCTGATTATATAGGAAGTGCAGGGCCTGCAGCTTCCAAAACTAAAATATGACATACCAGTGGCTGCCTGGACAGTTCCCATTTTCTCTCCATACATTACAGCATCAATCTTCAGCTGTTTGGCCCTGTTTCTCTGACAGACATTGATTGTAGAGCAGGAATTATGAAGGACTTATCTACCCTGTCTTGGGAGAGCTAGGCTGTCGACTTATCCGCTTCCAAGTTTTGTCCTTTTTGGACAGCAGTCTGTATACAATTGAAGCAAGGTTTTTGTTTTTGTTTTGTTTTTTGGCCAGGAGATAGGCTTGCAACTAATTCAACCATCTCCCACTGGAGATTCTTCGATGCTCATCTTCTAGAATAGGGGATGCTGTCAGGAGCTGACATGTCTCGATATCAAAAAAAAACTTAATTTAAGAAAACATCTTTGAATGCCATGCTCTGCAGATCTCTTGGGGTTTTTGAAGATGCCCTATCTATCTCTTATATTTAGATAAGCAAATGTTACTGTCTCTTAACAACTTGATTTCTGAGTAGCTTAGAAAATAACTGTGATAGACTGTTATAGTAACTAACAAAATGACACACTTGCATGACTCTTCTTTTGTATTTCTTAATTATCCTAAACAGTTTATGATGGTTGGTAGCAAAAGGCCAAAACTTCACTTTTTATTTTTAAGCATTACTAGGTACAATACCTTTAAGAAGCATTACCCTTAATTTTGTATCAATATACAAAGATCATTACCAATGTGGCCAAATATACTCTTAATTTTGTATCAATATACAAAGATCAATATCGATGTAGTACAATACAATCTTACTTTTACATTAATATACAATGCTCAATACCAATTTAGCCAAATATAATATTAATTTTGTATAATATACAAAGGTATAAGGGCATATTCAATAATCTGTCCTTTTTTTGATCTTTCCTATACTATGTCTATGTCCCATGTTTCTCAAGTCTATTCACTCCTACATAGGAGATAAAGAAGGATACAGAAAAGAAAAAGAGAGAAGTCCCTGGGTCTAACTTCCAAAACCCATTTAACAAGACCATTTAACAGCTTGTAGTCTCTTCCCCTAAATGATAAAATTTTCTGTTATCCATCGAATAACCAAAGTGGGGGAGGGAACAACCTCCCCACCTTCTGGGCCTGGGACCTCGCTCTCTTAAAATGACTTCCTGCTGATTTGGGACATAGTAAACCTGTTTGGGGCCCAAATAGGGATGGAAAAATTGTTAAAAATGTTAATAGAATCATTTGATGTTCAGTCCTTTTGTGCTCAGCTATTTAGATGTCCTAAGAAGTTTGTAGACAGAAGGGCTTTACTGAAGTTCTGGCTGGAGCAGTCTGTGGAGCTGAACGATCTTAGTGATTTTGAGTTGTTGTGGTTGTAGACTTTTGAGGAAACAGCTATTGAGGAAGTCTGCAAGGCTGGATCGTCTGGGCCACTCGTCTTCTTCGGTGTCTGATCTGTTTTCTGCTGAGGTTTCCCTTGTCCAGTTGTCCCTGGATTCCTTGAATGGATGCGTTAAATCTCCTGGAAAGATAAGAACAGAGCCCTGCCCTAATCCTAACTCTGGGGCAATTACCTTTTTTTTTTGGGGGGGGGGTCAGGTAATATTTTTTCCTGGAGCAAATTTGGTTTTTTTGACAATATATAAAGTATTATCTTTCAATCTGGATTAAAGAAGAAATTATTTTGTTATTTTGGAGCTAAACAAATCTTTAGTGTATATATTTTGAGATCTCAAAGGACAATTTGTTTGCATGGTAGGAGCCATGAATGTATGTAATTCATCATCCTTCATGATTGTAATGAGGGAAGCTCATGGTTGCAGAGCATACTTTTTTGCCTTTAGCTCTTACAGTTTTGCAGGGAAGAAAAGTCTTCATGTCTCTTCCATTCCCTTATACAGTCTTAATTCTGGTTAACTAACCAACACCCCAATTGTGCCTTAAAACTTTTTTTCCAGGATTCACTCTAAAGTAAAAATTTTAATTATATTTTTATTCAAAATAATTTTTAAATTTAAGTATATTTTAATCATATTTTTCCCTTCCCAAGTCTTTCTGGATGCTCTCCCACTTCCTACCCAGTCACCTTGAAGTTCTTTCTCAAAAACAAACAAATAAAACCCCCTAAAACAAAGAAAGCAAAATAAAATAATACCCAAGCAGGAAAACAAAACAAAACCAAAACAATACAAAGCAGAAAAAAAAAACCCAAAAAAACACACCAAATTTCAAACTCTGACCAATAAAAATACACACACAAATTGGTGGTATACATTATATGTTGGTCAATTACTCCTGAACATAGTTGTTGATGTCCCCAGTGTCACTCCATTGAAGATAACTGAATTTCCCTCTCCAAGCAATTATAAATGACAATTCAGTTATTAACTTTTACTATAGTGGTTTGGTTTTCAATCATTCATTCATCTTTTTCCTGGATGTCTTTTTCTCCATTCATAGTACAGAAAGGCTCTTGGAAGACCACTATGATCATCACTGTGCCACCAACACAGACACCAGCAAGGCTGCTTTTAACAGCCTTTACTTAAGTCTTGGTAAACTATGTTGCATGGTATTTTTGTTTCTTTAAGACTCAGATTAATTAACTTGATTTGTTACAGTTTGGAATTCAGATGACATTGTTAGAAAGTCATTTTCTTCTGAAGTTGATGAGAAATAACACATTTTTCTCGTTTTATTTTCTTTCAAGAGATCATTTCAATAGTCTATTTACTTTTTATAAAGTCAATACACTGTAGATCTAGTTTTTATTTTTACTTAACTATCCCACTTTTGTTAGGAGAGAACATTTACTTTCATCACTGTTTTTGAACTGCTGCAGGAATTATGAATACAGTTGATTTATCTGCTTATTTGTGTGTCTACTCATACTAACCCCTTGTTTTATTTGTTTAATAGAACTACAGTATTTTAATAATCATAGTTTTATACACTAGCTTCTTAAGCTGTGAGTGATGAGTGATTGGCTCTAATTTTGCCTTATTATTTAATTCTTAAGACGTGTAATATTTTTGTTCTTCTCTTTGACAGATAAGGAAGCATATTCAATGCAACCTTTTAACCATACCTTGTGAAGAACCCTTATGATTTCAACATCTGCCTGTTCTGAAGGGCTTCCCTGTTTCTCTGTGCACCACGGTGAAAGCCAAGCTAACTATTGAGGAATTCAGTTGAATAGGAAATGATATTAAAAATAAATCTTATGTTTGAGAAGAGCTTTGAACTCAAATAATCCTAATTGCTCATCTAAATTCAAAAGAATGCCCAAGTTTCTCAGTATTTCCTTTAATCCCAATTATTTAGCTATGGACCTCCACAAGTGGGACAGTCATCAATTCAGTGGTACACATGGAGTAAAATTAACTTTCTGCATCTCTGATCTTCTTGAAATTAACATTTTTACAGAGAAAATTATTAACTAGATGTCACATCATTTATATTCTAAACAGTAAAAGAGGGAGACTCTGGGGGCAAGTCAAGTCTGAATCAGCCATGGATCTAAGCAGCACCAGTCCTCATAACAGAAGGAAGTGTTTCAGCTTGCTTGCTGTGAGTCCTCATTCTGTGACTCTCTCTACCCATTAAGGACTATCAAATGAGCAGGTGTTTATTTTGCAAGGGAAAGGTAAATCCATAGACTCATTTAAGTCTTTTAAATAAACATTTTCTGTAAACCATAAAATAGTGGCTATAATACGATTTCTATAAAGACCACATTTACATTTATGTGGAAAAAAATAAATAGAACAAAAGATCATTGAAACTTTGTCTTCCTCAAGTTCGCTCTCCATGTTCAAGCTCTTGATATTCTCTTTCATGGGAGGCACTTTGTGGTTGCAGTATAAATTGAACCAGGCTGCGTAAGCCTGTAGCCCAGTTACACAGCCTTTTCAGACTGAGCTGAAAAAGTTTCTGGGGGCTAAGAAGACTTTTAGTGAAGTTCATTTATATTACTATTTCATCATGCCATAAAAGTAATAATTAGTAAGGCCTAACATTGTAATTTCTTTTATAAAAGTTATTTTATTTATGTATGCATGTCTATAGTGGGGTATATGTGCATGTGTGTGGTGGGGTGCCCATTAAGGCCTGAAGGAAGGGTCAGATTCCTTGGAGCTGGAGTTACAGTATTTGTGAGTTACCTGCTGTGTTTCTGGGATATGAACGCTGGTCTTCTGATAGGGTAGTAAGTGCCCTTAACTATAGCAGTTACTACTCCCATCAAAGTGATTTCGTCCTGAAAGCCTTTTATTAGGAGAGAAAACACAGGATGTCCCTCCCTGTGTTTTGTGATTGAACTTCAGAACAGAACAGTCACTTCTTAGAGCAATATTAACATCATGTGAAAGTCTAGGGACTGAGAAGTTGGCTCAGTGGTAACATGCTTGCCACACAAGTACAAGAAACTGAGTTTGGGATCCAAATAACCTACATAAAAAGTTAAGCGCAACTGTAATACCAGCTTTGGGGAGACAGAAACAGTGCTTGCTGACCAGCTACTGTAGCTGAGCCAGTGTGCACCAGATTTAGTAAGAATTTCTCTCAAAAAATAATATAAAAGTGACTGGGAAAGACAACATTGACCTCTGTCTTACACATACACACACACTCACACACACACACACACACACACACACACACACACACACTCATACACACACACTCACTCATGCGCATACATTCTCACACACGTCACAACACACATGAAATTTTTAAAAAAACAGAATGTCATTATTTTAAAGCATATATATATATATATATATATATATATATATATTAGAAGCTTGCTAGTCTGTGTGTGTAAAGAAGTGAAGTCTGGGGTAAATTTGTTTCCTTTACCTTATTTATGGTGGTGACAGATTTTCATTTTAGTTTTCTCAACATCAAACAACTGTAACATTTTCACAAAATCACTTTGTGTAGCATTTTATTAAATATGCAGAAAGTCATTGTCTTATTGAAAGTCCTATAACACATCCTAATTATCTTGATATAACACTTTAGTGTTATCATTACAATGTATAAGAACTTACCAAAGTGGTGGGTGATAGCTGGACTTACAAATATTTGGAGACAGGAAGATTTATTAACTTTCTAATTCAAGCCTGAGCAACATTAAATAGCTTCTTTGAAATAAAAACATCCATTTATAGGCTAGCCTATTTATACAGTAACACGCAATCATTTCTGGGTATTTGTCCCCATTGAAAAATTGCAGCCAGTGGTTTGAGAAGTCCTACCCTGAGTGATCGTACATTTGGTGAATTCCATAAACCACTGGCTGTAAAAATATTTAAGACAATTTTATATTCATGGGAAAGGTGCATGTTTTTTTTTTAACAATTTATTTATATCTAGGCACCCTGCTTTCATTAATGTTAATATCATGCATTACACCATAGTATGACTAAAAATCAAAAAATTAATGTTGGTATAAGACCAGTAAATAAATAGCAACAGATTTCATAAGAATTATATTGGTTATTACACTGGTGTCTTTTCTGGTCTAGGACACAAGTCAGGAGCCCATGTTGTATTTAGTTTTCATACCTCAGTCTTCTCCATTTGTATCAGTCACTGAACCCCCATCTTTAGTTTCTCAGCTCTGTCTAGGGCTTGAAAGTTTAATGTTACTTAGGTAGATCACTTTATATTTCTATTAGATAATGCATAATTTGAACTTAATATGGTGTTTCCCTAATATGAAATACTCTCACCTTCATGGAATATTGAACTCTACAACCACTAATTTATTAAGTCAGTATGACACCTAACTCCAATATACAAACGTTTGTTTTTGTCCTTATGCCCACATTTAAGTGTAGTCTTCACCCCTCATCAAGGAACAGAAAACCACAACCAATTAAAGTGTAAAGTTTTAAAGCCCAGTTCCAAAGGATACATCTACAAAATGTGCCCACACCTAAGGTTCTGGAAAACTTGTAGAAGAAGAGAGAGAAAGATGTTAGGAACCAGATCATTAGGGATTTTATTGTGAATTTATGTCTCCTACATACACCAGAAATCTTATCAACATGACTATGCAAACATGACCTGAACAAGAGTGATAACAACAAACATGCCAAACTGAGTGGGGCATAGCCCCTGAAGCCTCAACCCTACACAAAAACTACAGGGAAATAAATACAGCTGAGAAAGATAAGGTGGTCCTCCCCAGGGAAGAGAACACCACTTGGTTGTCCAGAGACAAACGGTCAGTCCTGAAAACACATATACATGTAACCTCATATGAACTCAACAGGTTTTACTTAGAAATATGTATGTTTCAACAAATACATGTAGGCATTCAATAATAATTAATGAAAAAAAGAGCCCATGAATCCAAAGAGGGTTGGGAGGAGTATATGGGAGGATTTGGAGGGAGGAAAGGAAAGAGATAAATGTTGTAATTAAATAATAGTCTCAATTTTTAAATATATTTTATTTATAATTCTCTCATATAATACATCCTCACTGGAGTTTCTCCCCCCTACTCCTCCCAGTTTGCCTTGACTTCCCCTCTTACACAAATCCCCTCCAAAGATAAGAAACAAAAAAGAATATGGTATCATGTGATCTGATCTCAAAAGTAAGTTTATCATCAAATTGCTACAGTATTTTAAAAGTTATAACTATTTACATTTCTCATAAAATGCAAATAGGAATGTGACTATTATTGGGAATTTTAAGGATTAAGAAGCCTAATTTATGCACATATAGTAGAATAACATTAGCACTAGCAGTGGTTTGAGTATGCATGGCCCGCATAGACTAATGTGTTTGAATGCTTGGCTGATAGAGAATGACACTATTAGGAGGTGTGGCCTTGCTGGAGTAGGTGTGTCTTTATTAGAGGAAGTGAGTCACTGTGGAGGTGGGCTTTGAGGTCTCATATATGCTCAAATCTGGCCAGTGTGGCACAGTCTCCTTCTGCTGCATGCAGATCAAGATATAGAACTCTCTGCTCTTCCAGCATCATGTCTTCCTGCACAATGCCATGCTTCCTGCCATAATGATAATTGACTGCAGCTCTTAAACTGCAAGCCAGCTCCAATTAAATGTTTTCCTTTATAAAAGTTGTCATGGTCATGGTGTCTCTTCACAGAAATGGAAACCCAAACTAAGACAGAAGTTGGTACTAGGCACTGGGGTATTGTTGTGATAAGCCTGACCATGATTTTGTTTGGAGAAATGTGAACTTTGGGACTTTGGATTAGAAAAGTGGTGAAATTTTCTTTTCTTTTTTTTTAAAGATTTATTTATTATTTAATGCTTGCATGCCAGAAGAGGGCACCATATCTTACTATGGATGATTATGAACCATCATGTGGTTACTGGGAATTGAACTCAGGACCTCTTGGAGAGCAGCCAGTGCTCTTAACCTCTGAGCCATCTCTCCAGTTCCATGGTGGAATTCTTTAAGTGAGTCTTACTGGGCCATATTAGTAGGAAGTATTGAAGGGGACTCAAATTGTTGGGGCCTGGCTGAAAAGGTTTCAGAGAAGAATGTGGGTATGTGGCTTATAGACTATTCTTGTGATATTTTGGCAAAGAAAATCTCAAAATAGCCTAGTATAGGATCTATTGTGTGGTAACTAATGTTTTAGCAAGTTTAGCAAGGAAAAATACAAAATGTGTAGTACAAGGATTAAAATGAAAAGAAGTGGAGTGGAGCTAAATCCTGTGTTCAAAGAGATAAACAGATTTAAGATATTAAATGGAATCAAGGGAGTGGTGACCTCAGGGTAAGATACCTCCCAGCTAAGCTTCCAACTTGTGAAAAGGAATTAAAGAGAGGTATAGGTCCAGGCATGATGATAAATTCCTTTAATCCCAGCACTCAGGAGATAGAGACATGTAGATCTCTAAGTTCAAGGTCAGCATGGTCTACAGAGCAAGTTCCAGGACAGCAAACCTTAGACAGTGAAAGAAACCATGAAAAACAGAAAGTTGGTGAAGATGTAATTGAACGAGTGGGCCATGTTCCTGTTCTAGCAAGCAGAAGAACTTGGAAGCTTGGGCCATGTGGTTCTGACTTAAGAGTTAAGGATAGAAGAAGGGGTCATGGAATCTCCATTTGAGACTAAGGGAAGCCACTGAGGCCAGGTATATAGCACATGCTCTTAATATTTAGTAAATAGCAGCTAGAATCATTGATATAGTCACTCATTAAAGTACAATTTAAGAATCAGCATCTGTTACTGAGGAAAATGAAAACTCACAGGCTACCACTGATAAATTCGTAGCTTAATATATTGCTGCAATATGGTAAAGCAATACTCCAAGATATACATCCAAGACAAAGGAAAGCACACGTTCACACAAAAACTTTCACATGAACGCTTATAGCATCATTATACATATTAGCCCTGACATAAACATAAACCAAAGGTCATTTTACTGACAGATTATTAAAATATGATATACCTGAGTAACGGGGGCGGGGGGACCCAAGATGGCGGCGGCCTGCATGGATGTATTTTGATTTCAGGATCAACAGTCACAAGGCAGCAAGTGTTGCAGGATGCTGTACAAAGGGCATGACCCCTTCTAAATCTCACCCAGCTACACACGGACCACGGAAGATCCCTGGGCAGGACGCCTTTTCCCACTCTCGGACACACTAGGAAGCTGCTGGTCCCGGGAATCGGGATCACCCATTCCCCCAACAGGAGAGAGACTCCTGGTAAGTTCCAACCTAATACCCAGCCTGCAGATTCAGAACCCACGCAGAGATAATCCCCACCCTGAGATAATCCCCACCCTGCTGGGCACTCCCAGGTCTCACACAGACAATCCAATTACCTGGCAAAAGGTTGCGACCCTTGGAAGTGAACTTAGTTCTGCTGCAAAGCACCTTCAGACCGCAGATCGCAGTCTGTGACATCACTGGCCAGTTTCCAAGCCGCAGGAGCCGCAAGGCTATTGGAGCTGAACTGCAGATTTATCCGCTACAGGAACCAACCCTGGGCAAACCGCAAGATATTTGAAACTGTCCTATATCGAACTTTTGTAATAGTAAGGGCCCTTCCGGCAGGGAACCAGAGCTTACTTATACACAGCTACAACACCTGGATTAGTTAGGTCTCCACCTGGGAGGTGGGGCTGAATGACTCACCTTATAGGGGTAGAGTAAGGCAACTCGAATCCTACACAAAAGCGCCTCCTTTGGACCCAAGTCCAGAAGACAGCAAAAAAATTCCACATGGCCAGAGGCCCCAGACAAAAAAAAAAAAACCAACATAGTGAAATGTCTCCAACAAAAGAAAACAACACTATTCCGTCCAGCCTGAACCACCTCACCACAACTGAAACACATGAAAATGACGAAAATTCTACATTATGGAAAGTGATAAGTGATAGGATCCCTTCAAGAAGAACTTAAAACTATGAAGGAATTAAAAGAAGCCACAATTTTACAAGTCAAAACAACAAATAACACCATTAAAGAGCTCCAAGCCAAGGTGACCCAGCTTGAACAGGAAAAGGATAAAGCAATGAAAGATCTCCAGGCAAAAACAAGCAAACTGGAGAAGGAAATGTACAAAACAAACAATACCATTCAAGACATGAAAATAGAAATGGAAACAATAAAGAAAACACAGTCAGAGTTAAAAGAGGAAATGGAGAATCAAGAGAAGAGAACAGGAACTACACATGTGAGTATGAAAAATAGAATGCAAAAGATAGAAGACAGGATCTCAGGCATGGAAGATTCGATGGAAGAAATCAGTACAACATCCAAAGAAAATGAAAAGGCTAAAAAAATCTCTCACCGACAACATCCAAGAAATCAAGGACTCAATGAAAAGACGGAACCTAAGAATTATAGGCATAGAGGAAAGAGAAGACTCCTGACTCCATGGTCCAGGAAATACCTTCAACAAAATCATAGAAGAAAACTTCCCAAATCTAAAGAAAGAGATGCCAGTAAAAATCCAAGAGACTTACAGAACACCAAACAGATTAGATCAGAAAAGAAACTCCTCTCGCCACATAATAATAGAAACTCCAAATGTAGAGAACAAAGAAAGGATATTAAAAGCTGTAAGAGAAAAAGGCCAAGTCACATACAATGGCAGACCCATCAGAATCACACCTGACTTCTCCTCAGAAACTTTAAAAGCTAGAAGGGCCTGGACAGATGTCCTACAAGCCCTGAGAGAACATAGGTGCCCAGCCAGACTACTATACCCAGCAAAACTCTCTATCAACATAGAAGGAGAAAACAAGATATTCCATGACAAAATCAAATTCAAACAATATCTCCGCACAAGCCCAGCCCTACAGAAGATCCTAGAAGGAAAATTCCAACACAGAGAAGATAACTACACCCAAGAAAACAGAAGAAATAGAAACCTCCACAGAAACTAAACAAAAAGAAACAAGACAGCCAGCTATACCAAAATAATGGGAAATAACAACCCCTGGTCACTAATATCCATCAACATCAATGGACTCGACTCGCCAACAAAAAGACACAGACTTACACACTGGATCCATAAACAAGACCCATCTTTTTGCTGTATACAAGAAACACACTTCACTATTGAAGATAAACACTATCTCAGAGTAAAGGGCTGGGAAAAGGTTTTCCAAGCAAATGGACCCAGGAAACAAGCTGGAGTAGCCACCCTAATATCAAACAAAATAGACTTCCAATTGAAGTTAATAAAAAAAAAAAAGACAGAGAAGGGCATTACATACTCATTAAAGGAAATATCCACCAAGAGGTCATCTCAATATTGAACATTTATGCCCCAAATACAAAGGCACCTACATTTATAAAAGAAACACTTCTAAAACTTAAATCGCACATTGATCCAAACATTTTAATAGTGGGAGACTTCAACACCCCACTCACAACTATGGACAGATCATCAAGACAGAAGCCAAACAGAGAAATAATGAGTCTAACAGAGATCAGGAACCAAATGGACCTAACAGATATCTACAGAACGTTTCACCCAAACACAAAAGAATATACCTTCTTCTCGGCACCTCACGGAACCTTCTCCAAAATAGACCATATAGTTGGACACAAAGATAGCCTAAACAGATACAAGAAAATTGAAATAACCCCTTGTATCTTATCAGACCACCATGGAATAAAGCTGGAATTCAATAGCAAAAGAATCAACAGAAAGTCTACACTCACATAGAAATTGAACAACTCTTTACTAGAGGACCATTGGGTCAGGGAAGAAATAAAGAAGGAAATCAAAAACTTCTTAAAATCCAACGAAAATGAAGACACAACATATCCAAACCTATGGGACACAATGAAAGCTGTGCTACAAGGAAAGTTCATAGCACTAAATGCCTTCAAAAAGAAATTTGTGACAGCTCATATTAGCGAATTAACTGCTAAACTGGGTGAATTGGAAAAAAAAGAAGCAAACACTCCCAAGAGGAGCAGAAGGCAGGAATGCATCAAACTTAGGGCTGAAATCAACAACTTAGAAACAAAAAGAACTATACAAAGAATCAATGAAACCAAGAGTTGGTTCTTCGAGAAAATCAACAAAATAGACAGACCCTTAGCCAAATTAAATAAAAGACAGAGGGAGAAAGCACAAATCAACAAAATCAGAAATGAAAAGGGAGAAATAACAACAGACATTGAGGAAATCCAGAGAATATTTGGATCCTACTTTAAAAATCTATACTCCACCAAATTTGAAAACTTAAGGGAAATGGACAATTTTCTTGATAGATTCCACCTACCGAAGCTAAATCAAGATCAGATAAACAGATTAAACAGCCCTATAACCCCTAAGGAAATAGAAAAAGTCATTAAAAATCTCCCAACCAAAAAAAGCCCAGGGCCAGATGGCTTTAGCATGGAATTCTACCGGACTTTCAAAGAGGAGCTAACATCAATACTTTTCTAACTCTTTCACAAAATAGAATCTGAAAGAACATTGCCAAGCTCATTCTATGAGGTGACAATCACCCTGATTCCTAATGCACACAAAGACCCAACAAAGAAAGAGAATTTCAGACCAATCTCCCTCATGAACATAGATGCAAAAATGCTTAATAAAATACTAGCAAACCGAATTCAAGACCACATCAAAAGTATCATACACCATGATCAAGTAGGCTTCATCCCAGGAATGCAGTGATGGTTCAACATACCAAAGTCTGTCAACGTCATTCACCATATAAACAAGATGAAAGAAAAAAAAACCACATGATAATCTCGCTAGATGCAGAAAAAACATTTGACAAAATCCAACACCCCTTCATGCTAAAAGTTATGAAGAGAACGGGCATACAAGGACCATACCTAGAAATAATAAAGGCAATATACAGCCGGCCAGTGGCCAATATCAAAATAAATGGAGAGAAACTTGAAGCATTTCCTCTAAACTCAGGGACAAAACAAGGATGTCCACTCTCACCATATCTTTACAATATAGTACTTGAAGTTCTTGCTAGAGCAATAAGACAACTAAAAGAGATCAAGGGGATAAACATTGGAAATGAAGAAGTCAAATTATCCCTATTTGCAGATGATATGATAGTATACATAAACGACCCCAAAAATTCCACCAGAGAACTCTTACAGCTGATAAACACCTTTAGCAAAGTGGCCGAATACAAAATTAATTCAAAAAAATCAGAAGCCCTTCTTTATACAACAAACAAATGGGTTGAGAAAGAAATACGGGAAACAACCCCCTTCACAATAGCCACAAACAACATAAAATACCTGGGGGTAACTCTAACCAAGCAAGTAAAGGACCTGTATAACAAGAACTTCAAGCCCTTGAAAAAAGAAATGGAAGAGGCCTTAAGAAGATGGAAAGATCTCCCATGCTCATGGATAGGTAGGATCAACATAATAAAAATGGCCATCCTACCAAAAGCAATATATAGATTCAATGCAATTCCTATCAAAATACCAACACAATTTTTTAAAGACTTGGAAAGAGCTAGTCTCAATTTCATATGGAACAACAAAAAGCCCAGAATAGCTAAATCAATCCTGTACAATAAAACAACATCTGGAGGAATTACCATCCCAGACTTCAAGCTCTACTACAGAGCAATAGTTATAAAAACATCATGGTTTTGGTATAGAAACAGACCAGTAGATCAATGGAATTGAATTAAATATACAGAAATAGACCCACACACTTATGGCCATCTAATTTTTGACAAAGAAGCCAAAACGGCACATTGGAAGAAGGACAGCATCTTCAAAAAATGGTGCTGGTCCAACTGGATGTCTACTTGTAAAAGAATGAAATTAGACCCTTACTTATCACCTTGTACAAAACTTAAGTCCAAGTGGATCAAAGACCTTAACATAAGGCCAGTCACACTAAATCTACTGGAAGAAAAAGTGGGAGAAACCCTCGAACTAATTGGCACAGGAGACAACTTCCTGAACAGAATACCAACAGCTCAGGACTTGAGATCAACAATCAATAAATGGTACCTCATGAAACTGAAAAGCTTCTGTAAGGCAAAAGACACTGTCATTCGAACAAAACAGCAGCCTACAGACTGAGAGAAAATCTTCACCAACCCACATCTGACAGAGGGCTAATATCCAAAATCTACAAAGAACTCAAGAAATTAAATGCCAAGAAACCAAATAATCCAATCAAAAAATGGGGGACAGAGCTAAATAGAGAATTCACAAAGGAGGAATCCCTAATGGCTGAGAGACACTTGAAGAAATGCTCAACAGCCTTAATCATCAGAGAAATGCAATTCAAGACGACTCTGAGATTCCATCTCACACCTGTCAGAATGGCTAAGATCAAAAACTCAAATGACAGCACATGCTAGTGAGGGTGTGGAGAAAGGGGTACCCTACTCCATTACTGGTGGGAATGCAGGCTTGTGCAACCACCATGGAGGTCAGTCTGGTGATATCTTAGAAAACTTGGAATAGCTCTACCTCAGGACCCAGCCATATCACTTCTGGGTATACACCCAAATGCCTCTTCACAGAATCATAAGGAAGTTTCCTCATCTATGTTTATAGCAGCTTTATTTGTAATAGCTAGAAACTGGAAACAACCCAGATGTCCGTCAACCAAAGAATGGGTTAAAAAACTGTGGTACATCTACACAATGGAATATTATTCAGCTATCAGGAACAATGAAATTATGCAATTTGAAGCCAAATGGATGGAACTAGAAAAGCTCATCCTGAGTGAGCTAACCCAGACTCAGAAGGACGCATATGGCATCTATTCACTTATAGTAGGATTTTAGCTATATAGTAGATAGTATTGATACTACAACTAACACACCAAAGGGAACTTGGACATAGACTTCTTATTTTTAATTTTTATTTATTTTTTATATATTTATATTTTTTCTAATTTTAGTCTTTTTATCTATTGTTTTTTATATATTAGTTACATTTTTTTCTATTTTTAGTTGTTTTTATCTATTGTCTGCTTATTGGTTTGTTTGTTTAGTAGTTCTCTCTCCTGGGCGAGACACTTTTCACTGATGGTACTGCTTCGTAGAACCCCAATGAATGAGGAGGCTCTTGGCCCTCATACAACCTCTCAACTGAGATGAGGGACTGTTATATAAGGACACCGCATCCCAGAGAAATGGGATGGAAGGATTAAGAGGTAAAGAAAAAAAATGAAATGTGATGTTTCGGCCTTTTACTACTAATTGTCATAAACTATTTAGGACAATTAAGAAATGCAAACTAATGGTTATGCAAGCCGGTCATTCTGTTAGGTACTATGACAGCCTATTATAGTTACTTTCTAAGCTAATCAGAAATAAACCTGCTACGAGACAAGCAACATCTTCTTACCCTAATATAAATGATAGATAGGGCCTCTTCAAAAACCTCAAGAGATCTGCAGAATATGGCATTCAAAGATGTTTTCGTAACTTTAAATTTTTTTATATCAAGACATATCAACTCCTGACAGCACCCCCTATTCTCCTCTAAGTAGAAGATGAGCATTGAAGAATCTCCAGTGGGAGATGATTGAATTAGTCGTAAGCCTATCTCTTGGTAGGAAAAGTTCCTTGCTCCAACTGTAGACAGAATGCTGTCCAAAAAGGACAAAACCTGGAAGCAGGTAAGTCGACAGCCTAGCTCTGCCAACACAGGGTAGGTACGTCCTTCATAACCCCTGCTCTACAATCTATGTCTGTCAGAGAAACGGGGCCAAATGACTGAAGATCGATGCTGTAATGTATGGAGAGAAAATGGGAACTGTCCAGGCAGCCACTGGTATGTCATTTCTTAGTTTGGGAAGCTGCAGGCCCTGTACTTCCTATAAAATCAGATATATTTATCCCTCTCAGGTGTCTGAGGTGGTTGAAGAACAGATAGCTAGAGTCTCATAATTTAATTTTGAGTTGTTTAGGAGTCAAGAGAGTGTTATAGATCTAAGAAGATACTTTTAAAATTGTGTTGCAATTAGTATGAATATTGAGTCAGATATAGAACTTTAAACTCAAGGAGATGGTTATACAGTGGAATGTTAAAGTCAGGTATCAAATACATATGGACTGGACATTGGGAATGTACGTTAAGCCATATAACCCTCATAACTGTGGCCTAATTACCTCTGTTGTTTTGTATTGTATTTATTATTATAAGAGAAAGAACCATTCGTTGGACTGAAAGGGGAAACTGTAGGGGGAGATAAGATATACCTTAAATTTAAAAGAAAAAAAAAAGGGAAGAGGATGGGGTGTTGAAGGTGGGAGGTTGGGACTGGAGGGGGAATAGGGAGTGGATTGCGATTGAGATGTAACTTGAAGAAATAAAAAATAAAGGAAAAAAATAAAATATGACATACCCACAGAAAAAGAATGATGTCCTACCACATTCTATAACATGAAACCAACTTGAGAAGACCCTTCTACGTTGAAGAAGCCAGTTCAAAGGACAATGGATATGTGGCTCTTCCATGAAATGCTTGGGCAGCTGTAAGCATAAATTATAAACTCTATTTATTAATATCTGTTAACACTACCACCTCACCAACCCTAGGAACTTTAGAAGGATACCACCCCTCAAACACAGGTCCTTGAGGGCAACTTGTCAGCAGTCTGTCTTCAGGAACACCACGACAGCAGCTGTTCTGTGGTCACTTAGCTATTGTCCTTGTTGCTGCCTCATTTCAGCATGGGTTCAGGGCCTCCTAAGTCAGCCCAGACTGTAGTCCTTGGCATCTTGGTCTTATCAGGGCTTTCTCTGTTCCTGTGGGCCTCGCCACGCCCTCATGGGACAGGGGCCACATTCCTACCTATTTTTGGGGTCTCTTCACCGTGTCAATTCGCTGTGGCCTCGTAGTGCTTGTGCCTTATACCTTATTCACTTGCATGGAGGCTGTGGGCCCATGGATGGAAATAACCTCAGGAAACTCTGTTCCCTCCATCATAGTGTCAGCTGTCAATGGCTCTTCTCAGCACCCGGCTCTCATGGAACTTTCTCTGAGCAGGTCCTATGCCATACTTCTTGTCTCTTCTGCTGGTCTCGGCTTATGTGCCAAGGTGCCCGATCCCCTGACTCTTACTGCCTCAGGGGTGGTGTGGCCTAGGGGCTGGTTAGCACATATCCGCTTGAAGTCTGCCCTTTTCTGTCAGTATGACCTCTGCACCAGCAGTTGTTGCACATCAGCTTTGAACCTTCATCTTTTGCTCCCCCTTTTTGGGCTCTGCTTCCACTCCCTTAAGTAGGGGGCTGCTCTAGCAGTCCATGGTGGGCCTCCAGGCTTCTCTTGTGGTTTCTCATGGTCCCTGGCTACACCCTTCTGCAGGGCACTGTTCTCTGCTCCTCTTGGAACCATGGCTTTCCAACTGGGCTCCACTCAACTTCGGCTTGCCCAAATTCTGCGATCTTTCTATTCTCTTTCAAAGTGTGACAGTGTCCAGCTACTGAGTAGTGTTGAGAAGCAATGTCAAGCCAAAAGCCCTTTCTGGTTTCCCCAGGGCTTTACAGAGGGCCTTCACATTGGTTGAACCATATGTGCTTCCAGGTGCCAGGCTGATTCAATAGAAATTCAACCTCCACTATAGGTAGTGTTATAGAGAAAGGGGCCAGGTTCCTGATTTGTAGAGCTGAGTATTGTCAGTAAATTCTAATGGACAGTGTTTATTTCCATAGTGATGAAAATACTTATAATACAACCTGGTGGCAGGTGCATTAGTCTATCAATGTATTTAAAGTCTTTGAAGTAATGCCTTAAATGGGTGAATTTTATGATATAAAATAACTTAAGTATTAAAGTCTTTTGGGTTTTAATAATAATTTCCATGAATTTGCCTCAGTTTTGGAAGATAAAGATGAGTATGCTCTGACCTTGGAGGAGAAAAGGAAGCAGAAACATTAATGAATATCAAGACTGAGTCTTTGTAAAATATCAAAGTAAACCAATCATAAGTATTAGAAAGTACTGCTCATAGTAAGAGAATGTAAACACAATATTTTTAATATATTTCAGTTGATTGATATTTGATTTGTGGTTTATTCTGTTTGCACAAACTTATTTTTTGGTTAAGTGAAATAAAAGATCAGCTTCTTTTTATATTTGATTGTAAGAATGTTTAAGCCTTAAGTCCCTCATCTTCTTTTATCCACAGCCAGGTAAGTTAAAAAGGCCATCTGTTCTGACTTTAGGTACTAGTAGTAGATATTAATCATGTAAAGTCCTTTATGTTTATGGGATACTTTACCTGGGCCCCACCAGTGATATTGTTCTAGATTGTTCCTCTGTTTCTTTGATAAAACACTGACCCTAAAGCATCTTAGTGGAGGAAAAGTTTTCCTTGATTTTCATGTCAAAGTCCATCATTGAAAGGAGCCAAGACAAGAAATCAACCAGAAGCATGAAATCAAGAACTGAAGCATAAGCCATGGAGGAATGATGCTTACTGGCTTGCTATTCATGACATGCTCAGTCTGCTTTGCTATACAACCAAGGACCACTTGCCTAGCTGAGGAACTTGTTCTTCCCAAATCAATTATTAATAAAAAAGAATCCCTCCTCCCAAACCCTGCCACAGGCCAATCTGATAGAGGCTATTCTTCAACTTAGTTTCCCACTTCCCTAGTGACTTGCTTCTATGTGAAATGGACAAAATAAGCAGAATTGATATCTACCATAAAAACTCCACACCTTTAGCTGTAGGACTTGGGAGAGTGGACCTCGTGCCTTGATAGCACAGTCTAGCTGGCTCTGGAGGTGTGGGTTTCCATTTTGCTCAGCAGATTTTTTTAAGTCCAAATACAGAGGTTACTACAAGGAATTTATACCATTATTGTACCTTGTAGGATTATTTTGTCATGCTGGTCATTGTTGTGGTTCATAGGCAGCAGAGTTGAGTAGGATTATTGGAAGTTGATCCCATTTTTTGGAAGCTTGCACAGCAACCTCTGGTGTCCTTAAAGAGAAGGCTTTCAGGTCAGGTCCAGCTCAGGAGCCTCTGGGCCTTGTGTCTGATGTACATGGTTTCTTCAGCGATAGGGACTTACCTTCTAGCTTGGTGAGGCAACCAAGAGCAATAGAAATAGCATATAATGTTTGGGGAGTCTTCTTAGAGATGCTTGACAAACAACTCAAAAAGGGGCTATAATACCCGGTCTTGGAGGTTTTGTTAGGTGTTCTTTGGTGTTTAGGAATATTATATATGATATATAAAGATAGATATATAAAACAACATTAATAGGAAAAGGGGTCATGAATTTAAAATAGAACAATAAGGGTAATGTGGGAGGGTTTGAAGTGAGGAAAGGTTAAGTGGGAAATGATATAATTATAATCTTAAAAGTAAAAGAAATAAAGCCAGTAATGGTGGTGCATGCCTTTAAACTCAGTACTCAGGAGGCAGAAGCAGGTGGATCTCTGTGAGTTTGAGGCCAGCCTGGTTTACAAAGTGAGTCCAGGACTGCCAGGACTATTACACAGAAAAACCCTGTCTCAATAAACCAAAAAAAAAAAAAAAAAAGTGAAAGAAATAATTTTTAAAATAGACCAAATCCTGAGGAGAGGCTCCTCTATCAAAGTACTTAGTGTGTAAGCATTAGATGAAGATCTGAGTTCAAGTCCCAGAATCTACATAACTAGCCAGTCCTGGTGATGGGTGTTGTTTTCAGCTAGGAAAGTTAAGACAGGTGAATCCTTATGCTAATGACAGGTAGCTGATTTCTGAGGAGCAACACTTGAGCTTCTCCTCTGGCCTTCATGAGCACCCATATTCCCACACACTCCCCTACCAATAGAGGTCGACTCCCTCAAAACATATTCCAGAATTCCAATTAGATGACTTTTTTTGAATTTATAATAAACAAGACAGATTAATGGCTGCTTGAGGCTGGTGGTTGAGTGACTGAGATGGACAACCTTTGGAGTCAGTAGAAATATTCTAAAACTAAACTGTGGTGTGTGGTAATGACTATTCACAAAAACCAAACATACTTTACACCTGCCCCTTCTTCCATTTCTCTTATCTTTCTTGTCTCCTCTGTTCCCTCCCTCCCTCTCTCCCTCCTTCCTTCCATCTTTTCTTCCTTCTTTCTTTTTGTTTTTGTTTTTTTGGTTGTTGTTTTATTTTGAGTCAGAGTTTCACATGTAGCTGAATGTGACCCAGACCTCTGTAGTCCAAGGCAAACTTCAACATATGATCCCCCTGCCTCAGCCTCCCAAATTCTAGGGTTAGAATTGTGATCCATAATACCCATATTCACTTGATTTCTCAAACTATTTTTTGCATTTGTTTGGGAAGCCAAACTTTTGAACCTCAGTAGAGCTTTACAAATAAATAATAAACATTTTAATATTCTTCCATATCTGATTGTGATATCCATAGTCTCTGTATATGGATCTGTTTTTGAGTGGGGACAATGAAAATGTACTCTGATTTGTCATTAAGTTTTTATGGATGTAGAAGTTAAACCATAAAAAAAAATAAAACGACTGGAAACTACTCTATGAAATTGCTTTATGAAATATATGCCAGAATAGATACTTGAAATTTAAACTGAGCAGACATAATTCCTGCACATTAATAATTAAAGGAATAAAGAAAAGACTCCTGACCAACCTAAAGTTAAATATTTATTTCATAACTTCTGCATTATCATTTTACATATATTTAGAGCCCTATTTGTTCTGTGGGACATTATAAATTATATCATAGAGCATATTTTGAGATTCTACTATAATTCTCTGGCATCTATCTTCTCTTTTCCTAAAACATTCCTCACTGAAAATCTTTGGTGATGTTGCTCTGCTACATGTAGGACCTGCTACAATTAACTATTGCATCAATCCTCACCCAGACTGTTTTTATTCCTGAGAATAAAACTTTCTACTTACTTAAACCATTGCCTACTGCTTATCTATTTCTAATAAAATTATAAATCTAAAATGATACACTAATTGTTAAATTTAAGAGTTCAATACTCCATTAGATGCAGACTCTTATCCCTTTCATAGATGAAGAATGTGGGATCCAAGGGTAATAAATACTAGGCTCTGCTTTCCATAGTCAATTAGTAGCACAGCTAAAGTTAGTGTCCAGAGTTCTCCAAAACTATTTGTCTCATCTGTAATCACATCTCTGTGTCTTCACCCTCCACATACCACATAACTGTCTCTTATGCCATTCAATGAATAATGGATAAGAGGTGAGCTATTTTTCATTTTTATGTAGCTCAACATAATATTCATGCATATTGAGCACTAAGAAACAGCATCTAGGGAAATATTTTATTGTTCATTTTTATGAATAAAATCTAAGCATTCATCACTGTTTACATGTGACTTTGGTGACCTTTGTAAGCTCTGGGTGAACTTAAGATAGAAAAAAAAAGGCTAAGAAAGTATAAAACTACATTCCCCATATGGAGCTGAACTTCTTTATTCACAGACAATTTATGTTTGAGCTATTTGAAGAAAGTCACTGGCACACAGTGCAATCGAGTTTTACCCGTAATGTTTTCTAGCTGTTTGTTTAACCATGTGATAATTTCCTTTTCCCCTTAAAAGTAAGAAAAGTCCACATCAATACTGAAACACAAAACAGCTATGAATAATTTCCAATGATGTTCTAGAGAATCAATCTTATTTAGGCTGTAACAGTAGCACTAGACAGCAATAGTAGAAATGCTTGGTGGCATATGCCTGCTTTTCAGGTCTTTGTTACAGGCATTTCTCCTAATAAACCCTTTATAAGAAAGAACTCATAATATATGTAATTTGATGATAAAAATCACAGTCCAGGCGAAATTCCACTGATTTAAAAAAAAAATAAAATGCCTGGCTGCCTGGCTCTAGATTTCAGCCTCTCATCTGTAGATCTTTCTCCACTGCATTCAACCCGCCTCCACTCCAGCTGTGCTTAACTTCAGGAACTCTCATAGAAACTACTACGTAAAGACGCACAATAAAAACTAAATAAGTTAAAGGGTAAACACGCAGTCATGGCTTATTATCTCCTTATAGGAACACACATTTCAGTTCACAGGCTGATCTGACTCAGTTGGAGGCAAAATCCATCAGCTCACTCATCCATGCACCTGAGAACAGACAATGTGATGTCTGATGAATGAATTCCCATAGCTCTCCAGTTACTGCATCTCACTTTGAACGCAGACAGGAATGAGCAGCAAAGCATGCTGGGTATATTCTGGCAACGCAGAAGTTCCCATAACCCCAAGACACTGCTCTCAAAGACCTTCCATTTGACTGTTATGGTAAGAATTCTCTTCATTTAACCACCTCCTGCCTCGTGCACTCCACAGGATATTAAAAGACCTTTCCCTCTACTGTGCCCCTCTCTAGATGCCATTATAACATGAGAACGCAATTAACTTGTTCTTCTCCTGTGAAGAGGTGGACTTGTGGGAGTTTAAACAAATTTATAAATTTGTTGATTAGGAAAGAGAATTTGCCAACTTCCTCTGTATATTTTTATTCAGCCTAATACACGAACGCAGATCTATGCTATTAGTTTTGTCCAAGTAGGACTGCTGCCAGCTGCTCTAAATGGCTAGTAGGTAAGAGGAAATAAGCTTTATTTAGCTCCAGAATGACGCCATTAAGTTCTTTGCAACAAAATTTCGCTGTTTAGTGAGACTGAGACTCTTTAGAATAGATGGATGAGGAGTATGGGAATCTATTTGCTGCTAAGAAAGATGAACTGGAGAGAAGTACTATCCCTTTTATTTAGTACAACAAGCCTTTGCTTCCCCCCCCCCCACACTAGCAGTTCTCACAGGGATGCGTGCAGACTGTTTAGAATTTTTAAGTGTGTTCTTAAAAATCCCAAAGAGTAGCACAACTCCCTCCTCAGTGAAATGAACTCAGGGATGGCCTTGGTCACTACAATGCTTAAGTCAACCTGTAACCAGGGAAGCTGTTCACCAGGAAGTTCCACTAAGCCAGCTTCACCTCCTGAAACGCTGAGACAGGATATTTCCATTGAGACTCGACCTTATACCTAGGCTTGCCTCCACTGGCTGCCGCTTCACCTCCTGGCATCCAGGCTGCCTCCATGCTTGCAGAAAAGAGTAACAAGCATGACCACTGTTGCCATAATCTGGCCATAATCTATGCAGCAGCATTCAGGTGAAGAAAAGTTCTTCACTTCACTATCAGATATCTTTGTACTCAAACTTAGGGTTGCACTGGATCAACAGCATTCCTAGGATGCAGTGGATTTAGGGTTAAATAAGACTTAAGGTTTACCACATCCAATCAACGTTGACCTGACAGTTCAACTATAAATTTAAGCCCATAGTCATTACTACACTTGAATTTGCCTGTCTTTTGCCTTTTCAGTCGTATAAATTCCCTTGGGCCTAGGAGGCACTATTCAAAGCTATTGTTTTTCCTCTTATAAAACTACTGAGAAATAAAATTTCAATCTCTGTACTGAACCTTTCAGTGTGATCACCCTCACATATGCAACTTGTATTTTAGATTAAGATAAGGACAAAAATGTAATGTGGCTAGTGATCTATAACAAAATCTAATTTTGACTGTTTCAAGGATGCATTTTAGTAGCATTAAATGTATTTTCATGACTTAATAATAAGCAAGATTGCTACGCATCAGAGTATTTTGTACCACAAATTGAAATAACTGTTCATGTTTCCTCTTCCAAGGATCAGGTGACCACAGTTATATTCTATCTCTGTCCCGTTAATGGTAGTAGATAACTCATATAAGTAGAGTTGTGCACTATTGTCCCTTCTGTGTCTGCTGCCTTTCATTAATCCCAATGTCTTCACTATTCATCCATGAGGGGCTGGAGAGATGGCTCAATCATTACAGGCTAAGCACACCACCAACAATATAAGATTCATATGTGTGATAGAACATATGAGAATTTAATTCTTATTGACCTATAGATACTATTCTGCCACATGCACGGGTAATAAATACACACACAGTTTTCAGAAACAATAGAGATGCCTGTACAAACTCTAGCCAGTATTACCCAAAAGAAAGTTTGTGTTATGCTATTGTAATGTCACAACCAGCAGGGTAATGTTCAGAAAGATCAATGTTTTTATTCATATCTAACTAGACCGTGTGTGTGTGTGTGTGTGTGTGTGTGTGTGTGTGTGTGTAAAACAAGAATCTCCTTGTGTGAAAGTGCATAGCATGTATAGACTAGTGTGCCAACACCACAGGGTAACTTTAAGGTGCTTCACATCACACCAGCAAACATGTTCTTATCTCCTTTCTTAGTACTTAATATTTTCTCTAGCTCCATAATTTTGAAATCTTAAGAGAGACAAAGAGAGTTACAGAGGGACAAGGCAAGCCTCAGAAATTTATCAAGGCTCTGTCTCAAAATAAAATGTAAAGGAATGAGAATTTAGCTTACTTGCCTGACATATGAAGCTGTATGTTAAATCTCTTTCACCCAAAACAAAGAAAGAAAAGCTACATAAACAGAATCAGACACAATATATCAATTTGATTTGGCCTTTGCACACAGCGTAATCTAAGTTGTTGCATGGGATAATAGCTCATTGCTTCCTAGTAGTATCTGGTGTGTATAATTTACCTTTCTGTTGCTGTGATAAAATGTCAGGGTAAAGTCACACTCATTTTATATAAGCTAAGTGTTCTTCTAGGAGATAAATCCCAAGCACCAACTTCAGGTACCCTGGACTCTACATTGAGTTTCAGAGATGAAACTGAAAAAAAAGGAAGGTACTTGTTCCCTCGATGGAACTGTTTGAACCCATACCATCTTTAATCAAGTTCTCCTGGAAAGCCACAGTCACGTGTGGGAACAGAATTAAGGTCTTCCAAATATTTCCAATTCTGTTTATTTCAGAGACTCTTAGAAATACTAAGCAATGCTACAATCATCTGTTCTCTTGTCTATGCCTTCAATGTACCTTATAAGAAAGTATCTCTCAGGAAACATGTTGGTACTTTGAGTACTATACTTTATGTAATTTATAGAGGGAGAGCTGTTGAGAAAAAGCCATTTATTTTTTCCATTAGTTAACAAATTTATTATATACCCTGCATTGCAGATTCTCCTCCTTCTGCTTTTCCCTGTCCTTCCCTCAGTCCTCCCCTCTCTCACCCCTCCTCACTTTCCCCTCAGGGGAGGGGAGGCCTTCCATGGATGTTAACCAGCCTTGGCAAATCAAGTTTCAGTAGGCCTTGGTGCATCTTATCCTATGGAGGCTAGGCAAAGCAGCAGCCCAATTAGGGGAAAGGGATCCAAATGCAGGCAATAGAGTAAGAGACAGCCTCTATTCCAGTTGTTAGTAGACTCACATGAAGACCAAGTTGCACATCTGTTACATATGTGTAGGGAAAGTAGGTCCATCACATGCATGCCCTTTGGTTGGTGGTTCAGTAAGAAAATGTGGTACATTTACCACAATGGAATACTACTCAGCTTTTACAAACAAGGGTATCATGAAATTTACAGGCAAATGGATGGAACTAGAAAAGATCATCCTGAGTGAGGTAATGCAGACCCAGAAAGGCACACATGTTATGCATTCACTTATAAGTGGATATTAGCCATAAAAGTATTAGTCACAAGGTACAGGATAACAATGCTACAGAATCAACAGACCCAAAGAAGCCAAGTAATAAGGAGGGCCCAAAGGAGAATGCTTAAATCACACTCAGGAGGGGAAATAAAATAGACATCAGAGGTGAATGGAGGGAGAAAACTGGGTGGAATAAGGGATGGAGAGGGGAATAGGAGGGATAAAATGAGAGGAAAACAGAGGGAGAGAGAATGGAAATCAGTGGGAGTGCCTTTCTGGGATGAGCCAGAAAACTAGGACAAAGGAAACCCCTAGGAATCTACAAGGATGACTCTCACTAAGAATCCTAGCAATGGGGTATATGGAATCTGAAATGGCCACCTCCTGTAACCAGGCAAGACTTCCCAATGGAGGGATGGGAACACCAACTCATTCACAAAACCTTTGACCCAAAATTTGACCTGCCTACAAGAGTTGCAGGGATAAAGATGAATCAGAATTGAGAGAATGGTCAACCAATGACTAGCCCACCTTGAGACTCACCTCATGGACAAGAGCTCTTTCCAGACACTATTACTATATTCTGCTATGCTTGCAGACAGGGGCCTACCATAACTGTCCTCTGAGAGGCTTCACCCATCAGCTGATGAAAATGTCATTTATATTCCTCTGAAAAGATATTGAAATGCCAGAAATGGTGTCAGACACTTTTACTTACAGCAGTGAGGAGAAAGACAGGTGGATCTCAGTGAGTTTAAGGCCATCCCAGTCTACTTAGCAAGTACAGGCCAGGTAAGGTCACATAGTGAGGCCTGCCTCAAAAACAAGCAAGCAAGTGTAAGGCTGTAATAAAATAATAATAAATACCACTTCCCTAGGAAGGCATTCTCCTTCATTCATGAGACCCTGACTTCATGACTCCTGGAGACATTCCACAGAACTCAGTCCTTGAGACATTCCATAGAACTCTGTCCTTGGGATTATCTAAATTTGCATAGCTGACTGGATTGCTTCCACTCCCTTTTTGATCCCTTACCCTCACTCCCCAATCCCCACTTGCATCATCATCTAACATCCCCTTTGTTCCCTTATCCCCACCTGCGGCTTTCGCCTAGCAGGCTAAAAGTTACTCCTTTATGCACCCACCCACCGGTTTGCAGCTTGTGTGCTTAAATACTGCCTGAAAACTGGTTTTGGCGGTTCACTCCTCCATGGAGGCAGTTGAACCCCGGCACGTCGGCTTAAATAAACCTCTTGTATATTACAACGAATCTGGGACTCTGGTGGTCTCTGGGCGTCAGGACCTCAGAACCCATCCCAGGGTTCAACACGATCAAGCAATCAAGCAAGTACCAACCAAGCACACTAACTAACTAACTAACTAACCAACCAACCAACTAACAAACTAACTGAAATAAGCAAGCAAGCAAACAAACAAATAAATATATAAGATCTTGCAGAATATCTCACAGGGATGAATTTCTTCCATGATCTTCATCCAGTTGGGTATCATTTCATTTTCATTTGTTTGTTTGTGAGTGTGTGTGTGTGTGTGTGTGTGTGTGTGTCCATGAAGGAGAGAGGGCATCAGACCCCCTGAGGCTGGAGCTACAGACAGTCAGGCATGAGAAACTTTGCAGAGGTGCTTGGGATTGGACTTAGGCCCATCCAAACAACAGAGAGCAGTATTAATTGCTGAGTCATCTCTCCAGCCCTCCTGCTCTTCAAAACTTCCAGAGAATTCATGAAAGAAAATAAAAAGTGTTCATTGTCAAATGAACAAACTAGCCTTCTTCATGTTCTTCATCCAGGTTTTGGTTTTGGCAAGAATTATGGAAAAAGCCAAAATTACCCCAGTCACAGGTGTGCATGGATAAACCTGTTTCCTCTTTGTTTGAAGTTGAAAGAAAATATGTTTTTTTTTAAGTTGGTTTAATAGTGAGGTACTGTTTTATCTCTCCTTCAATGACTTTAGAAGAGGCTCAGAGTGTCTCCCTTGTAGTGTTGCTGTAGTAATCTCATAGCTGCTCACCCCATATTGTGGCTGATTGGAAAATGCATTCTTTCTTTCCTCCTTTCTAGTATCTTTGCATCAATAGTAGTACACAACTAATAAAATAAATGGGACAAGGTCAAAGGAAGATCAGAACAAGACCAAACAAGCTTTATAGCTAATTCATCCTAATTGAAAAATGAATTCATCGCTACCACAAGTAAAACGATTGCAACGAAAACCAATCTCTTTGATACTTGATGTTAAGCTGTTATTTTATACCAGTATTTTTTTGACCAATGAAAGCTTTGGATTAAAAAAATTATTTAAAATATTTTTTTGCTTTGTTTTTACTATGGTCATTTATAATAGAGCATTGGCTGGTAAGGCTATATATAATTCTGTGAGTCTTGTTATTGTGTATACTTTATTAAAGCATTAAATTCTCAACTTAAAAGAATCTTATTCCTCTATTGATCCTTGCAATGATATTAAAAATAGGTAAGTACATTCTTTTAGTACTAGTAAGTGTGTGATAGCATAAAGGACAGGTTATCTATGCTTTATTTATACATTTATGTTCATGACATCGTCATCTTCCTGTTGATTTTTCTGTCTCTGTTCTTCTATACCTGTTTCATTTCCAGAATGGCTTTACCATTTACATTCCATATATGTTTGGAAAGAGAAATAGTTACCTCAGATAAAGGCTTTTTTAAAATTTTAAATAAAGAAGGGCACATATATGTGGTGTGGGTACATATGTGTTTGGTGTATGCGTTTGTGTGAACACATAAAGGTGACTTTTCTGATTACAATAGGTTTACTATGCCTTTTGTTCTCTGTCCAGTTTGCCATGTCCCTTGGTGTCATTCTTATTCAGCTCACATTTGAGTAGTAATGTTACTGAGACTCTATGTGTGTATCTTCTGATATTATTGGGAGACAAAGCTAACAGTAAACTCCCTGGTTTTCTAGTTCTTATCATCTTTCTGCACCCTGTTCCACAATGTTCCCCTTAGTGTGGAAGTGTCTTGTAGGTGTGTTCACTAAGTATGGACTTCACAACTCTGCATTTTCATTGGTTGTGGTTTTTTATAATGCTTTCCTTCTGTTTCAAAGAAAAGTTTCCTTGTTTAGGGGAAAAGATTATGTGTGTGTACAAGAAAGTCTATGTCAGAAAAAGAGAAACAGAAGAATGTGTGTGTGTGAGCGCGTGCACATGCACATGTATGCACACACACACACACACACACACACACACACACACGGAGGGGCAGAGGGAGAGAGAATGCATTTTTGATCATACCTGCTCACATTGCATTTGCAGAATTCAATGGGGTAAGGCAGAAATTATAAATCACAGAAGAAAGATTATAGAGGGATAAACATACTTAATTGGCTTAAGTAAACTTATCTATTGAAGTGTAGAATTTTAAATCCTGCACTTACTTGATAGGTTCATATTCGGGTTGAAAAAGCTTGGGACCTAATCCCCAATAGCAATCTATAAACATTTGCCCTGTAACACATACTCTTTCAGTGAAGCATTGCAAAAGTGGACATCATATCTTATTGGCTTCATTTCTTGCATATAGGAAATTTTAAGTGACATAGTTTATCCAAAGCAAGAACAAACTGATCCCACACCATAGACACTACCAAATTTATCACCAGAAACTGGAATATACAGAGGATGATGTGGTCATGAACCACTTCATAGGAGAGAATGTATGCAGAAACCTCACATTTTATGTGTATACTATGGATACTGACCCATTGCTATTATTTTTAATTTATTGTCTTTCAAATTAAATACCAGTGCACACAAACTTACATGGTTAACTCTTCTTCATTGTGATTAAAATGTAAACAAAATCTTTGCTGGAGACTAGCAGTGGAATGAGGAGTACAGGACACAAAATATAACAAGGGATCTGAAATTTGTGGTAAATAAGGGAGAGAAGCTAAATTAAGTAATTAGTTAAAATATCTTGGAAGTAAAGTGTGTATTTGTTACATTAATGTAAAAATATTTCAAGTTTAACTTGAAGACTTTTAGTAACTGATTGAAAGAGGCAAATCTGAACCAGTTACAAAATTTACCAAGGTCATGTCTTAACAGATGGAGAATCATTCCTCTCTGAAACAGACAAGTAGAAACTCCCTCCCAAACAAATAAAACCAAACACTGGCATGTGTGGAGTATCTTACTGTGGAAAATATTGCAAATAAAATTATGAAGTGTGACTGCTTGAGAAAGATATTTTTACTGAAAAAGAAAGAGAAAGACCACATGTTTATACTATCATAGATAAGCACCCAGAGACAAATAAACTGACCTTAACAATTAAAAAGTAATAGATTTAAGAAAAAGACAGCAAGAACAATGAACTTGAGCTTCCAGGGTATGTGTGTGCATTTACATTTAAGAGAGAAAAAAAAGATAGACAGACAGACAGACAGACAGACAAAATACACACACACACACACACACACACACAAGCAAGGCCCATGCACACACTCATACACATACATGTATACACACATGCACAAATATACATACAAAGAGAGAGAGCATGCTTCAGAGAAAGCATAATATATCACACATAATATGAAATAAAAGGAATATCTGAAAAAAGATTAAAATAGGGAGGTGAAAAATATTTACAGGAAAATTACTGTATGCTACTAATTTTTCTTGAGAAAAATGTCTCAATGATATAAGTTTTAAGATTTAAGTTGTAGCCACACAATTCAGTAAAATATGTGCTTTCCAAAGTACAAACCTGTCCTGGTAGGGCACACCTCTTTTGTGAGACAGGAAGGTATCATGAGACTCAGTTGACCAAACTGGGTACCATGGAGACCTGGGGACAAATACCCCAGCCAGAGAAAACCAAGCAAACAATGATAGAAACAAAACACTCTGATGTGTCATGAATTTTCAGAACATCAAGAATATAGAATAGAGAGACCCGGAGGGATCAAGATCAAGAGAACCAACTAACCTAGACCCTTAGAAGCTTACAGTGACTAAAACACTAACCAAAAGAAGAAGAAAAAAGATTAGACTTGACCTAGACCTCCCTATACAAATATAGAGGATAGGCAACTTGGTCCTCATACAGATCCCTTAGCAAGTAGGTATGGGGCAGTCCTAGTCATGGACTTTGTAATCTGTTAGTGGGACACTTTACCCTAGTAGAGCTGCCATGTTGGGCTGCAAAGCAAGAGAAAGATCTTAGCCCTCATGTGACTGAAGAACTGAGAGGGGCTGATATGTGGGACCCCCCAAACTGGAGGAGTAGGATAGGTGGGAGAGGGGGTAGAGAATGGAAGAGTGGGTCCAGGAGGGGAGGATGGAGGGAGCTGTGGTTGAGATGTAACTTGAATTAATAAATAAGTGTATAAAAATATGGAAATATTCTTTTAAGGAAGAAAGAGTATATGCAGCAGCTATGCCAATTTCCTGAAAGATTAAAGTAATCTTCAGTTCTTAGAAAAAATACAAATCAGACTTCATGAGATCTTTCATATTCAACAGATAAATTCTGTCACCCAGAAATATGTTTTTACTGATCTGAGGAAATATTAAAGCATTTTTTCTTAAAATATAAAACCAGTCATTTCATCCATCAAGGGTCCAGACATTTGGGCTCTAGTTGGCTCCCTCCCAAGTGGTCTGATATAGTGTATTTTGTGTGGGAGGAGGGGTTTAGGGTAGAAAAGTGCCCTAAAGTGTAGTTTTTCTGTCCCCTAACTATACTAGCCTGATGCTTTTAGATTTATAGAAAACATCCAGAACTTTCCATCCAGGGTTTTATGCACCTATTAGTACTTTTGGATTCATGGTGTTTAGGAAATAAGTGTGTTCTCAACACGATCTCTTACTCTTGAGTGGGGTGTGTTATCAGAAATCCTAGTGTTTAACATAACACACAATTTCTGCTGTTTCTAGAGCGCTCAGCTGGACTCATGTTAGGTTCCCCATTGTCCTAAGCGGTGGTCTCTCTCTCTCTCTCTCTCTCTCTCTCTCTCTCTCTCTCTCTCTCTTCTCTCTCTCTCTCCTCTCTCTCTCTCTCTCTCCTCTCTCTCTCTCTCTCTCTCTCTCTCTTTGCCTCTAGTCAAGAGTGAATACACTGTACCTCCTTTAATGTGTTCTTTGTTTCCAGAGTCAGGTTAAGCCTCCTTGTAATTATTCTGAAATGGTAGGACTGTGCTCCATTTGTTTCTTCAGTGTTTTATTAATTTCTCTTCATTATGGAAAAAAGAATATGACTGCACATATCCTGGGAATAAAAATTCAAGGAACTAATCTCATCTAGGCAATTTCTGAGGTCAAATCACACAATCCAGAAGGCAGGCTATAGCAAAACATAAAAAGAGTAAGTTTTATTAAAAGCCACTCTACTAAGTTACAGGAAATTGCAATTAGGCAGGTCATTTGCTCTGTATTTCTTAAGACATTTCCAGGAGATGGAAAAGTAGATTTCCGGCCTCTTTATGACTCAAGTACACTCCAAACACCCTTTATCTTAGTTAACAGATTTAAAATTAAAGTATGTTAATAAAGAATGTTATTAAACTATGTCCATGTGATGTTCGTAGGCAATGATGAAGCAAAGCAGAATAGGACTGAATGATATTTATGTCTCAGAAAGACTGTAGAAAGTGTAGAGTGATACACAAGTCATATATCTGTCATAAACCCCGTTCAAAGGACATGCAGTGCTAGGAATAAACCAAACAACATTTCTGTAAATTAGTGAAACATCGCCTTTGGTGAAAATTTAAAGCAATTTACAGTGAAGTCCACCACACTGTAAAACATAAATCGGCATTTAGATTTTATCTAAATGCAGGTATGTGTGTACAGTGTGTACCTGTTATGTGTGTAGCGTGTGTACTCAACATACTCATGTATATGTTATGCATATTCTGAAATGGAGCAGGCCTTAAGGCAAACAGAGACACATGATCCCTGGGGTTAGATGCTTTGTGGACAAAACATTTGAAGCAATGAATAGCATTTGTGGTTTTAAGAGGGTTTTTTTTTTTTTTTTGGTTTTGTTTTCATGATTATGTCATCATCCTGTCCTAATATCTAGATTCAACCCATGATGTTGACATTTGTGTACATTTATTTTCTCACTACTTATCTTAAATAAATACCAGGAACATAGATATGAGGCCATCTTTTGCCTCCATTTTGTTCCAGAAATTTATTCTACATGGACATTGATGGCCTATTCTTGTTCTCTGGGGTTTTATATTTTTACTACCAGTATGGGTGTCTCGAGACCATGGGTTTTCTCTGGGTTTCATTTGCATCCATATTAGCACTCATGAATATTCTTGTGTAGCTTGTTCAGATTTGATTGCTTTTCAGTGCTCCATGACAGAAACCAACACAGTGGGTTCAGTGCTTGTGTCGTGATTGTCATGGACATTGTTAGCAACACGATGCACTTTTAAATGACATGGATCCCACTATTAAGCATGCTTTACTGAAAACAGTTTCAGAAATTTTTGGGCAGGCTAAAATTCAAAGTGGAATTATTGCTTTACCACCTAGAAACAAATTTACACTTATTAGAAATGCTTTGTTGCTTTTCAAATATTCTTTTTCAATTACTACAAAAACATAAAGTTGTCTTTACTGCGCACTCTCACATTTTATTACTAGCTTTCTATTTATATGTAGACAAGAGAAGTATTATGTCTTGTGTGGACCTTTATGTGTATGGAAGCTATTGTATTTTGACAGTTAATGAATGCAATACAAAAAGTTTTAGCATGGGAAAGGTGCTGATCTAGAGATATGGCTCAGTGGCAGAGCACAAACAGGTACAAGGATCTAACCTTGACCCCACCAACAAACAACAGCAACAAAAACCAATCAAATAATAACAAGCTCCACTGACTAACAAATATGAGTTCGTGTCTGTATACTGTCATTTTATTAGTTGATTTATATGACTTTGCTAGCAATACCAGTTTTGTGTTTTAATTATTATGTCATTTTATGTGTGTGGTTGTTTTTCCTGCATGTTGGTCTAGCACCATGTACATGTAGTATCTGCAGAGACTAGGAGAGGCATTAAATCCCCTGGAACTGGAGTTGCAGATGGTTGTGAGCCACTATGTGGGTGCTGGGAATCAAACCCGGGTCCTCTGTAAGAGCAGCCAGTACTCTTAACTATTGTGCTATCTCTCCAGTTTCTAGTAGTATATTTTTTTAAACAGACACTAGATAGCTGTCATGAATATATTTAGTCAGAAAGTGCTCCCTGAGCTTATTGTTTTCCAGTATCTTAATGGGCTTGCATCATATTTTGGGTTATATCCCCAAAGTACCTAGAGGGAAGAAATTCTATTTACAGATAAGACATGTTTCTTATATTAGGCTTATACACATTTTTGGCTTAGTTTTATAAAATCTTCATCATGCCGACTTCCATCTAATAACTAGGAAAGCAAATCTCAGAAGTGAGAAGTCACTGACAGGAGGAGTTTAGAGTGAAAGTTTCAAGACCTAGATGTGGTTCCATGAAGCCTTTTTCTCTGGGGAATCAGCTCATTTGTCTGATTGGTATTGTTTACTCTGAGGAAACTAAGAAAGATTCGCATAGGACTTTGTTGTGGTGGACACTGTCTAGAGTGAGATCAGATGAATTTAGAGATGAACATGGCATCACTGACACTGTGAGGAAGTAGGTAGAACAAATGGGTCAGAACTTCAGATTCACAAGGTGCTTAGAAAAGCACCTTTGAGACTGCAGACTTGGAAATCATCAACACACTTAAAGGCATGTTTACAGTGTGGGAAAAAAGAAAGGGCCCTTGTTTAGACACTGATATGATACCAGAGACTGAGTTGGAGGCACAGGGCTATAAGTGATGAAATTGTTTCTCCTCATAAAATTGATTAGAAAACCATCTCTCTCGTCAGATACTGTGATGAATTTTCACATTGTCATTTACAAATTACCTCTGAGTTACTGGAGTTTTGCCCACACACATTTGTTTAACCTTGTACTGTTTGACAATTCCTTGTACATGTCTCCGAGAGTCTTCGTATTTGTCCTCATTTTCCAACACAGAGAGAAAACTGCGGTTTTAATCTGTTTTGGGTAAATAAATACACAGGCAAATGAGCAGCAACAAGGCAGAGATTTTACAAATGCTTGCTCTGATATTTGCAGCTTAGATATCATTCTGGTCTTTCATAGACATGAAGACCATGGCTTAAATTCTGACCGACATTGGCTTTCTCTTTGACAAAATGAAGATTAGAGTAGTTCGCATTTCTGAAGATTAAACACACAGAACGTTTAGCAAACTGCTTGCCACCTAATATGTATGTGACACATGTTAAAGAGTGTTTATGCCCCCTTTATACCTACAGGTTCACAGTGCATATCCATAAATAAGAATGCGATGCATATGATTCAGTGCAAACTGCATGTGCAGTGTACAGAACAGGGGTGCCAGGCTCTCAAAGCATGCAACATTCAAAGCTAGCCGGCACTTTGGAAAAGTGCGTGTAGCAGGTCCTGGGGAAAGAACTTGGGATGTGTCAAAAGTTTTCAACTTCAAAGGAAGTCAAGAACTTCCAATGACATGAAATTTATGTGGGACAAGATGCTAATCTATGTATCTTCCTTCTGCCCTCATACTAATGGAACTGCAGAAAAAAAATGTTAAGAGGAATAAGTCAGTGATATGCATGGGGATGATAGGATAACTTTATTAGATTGAAAGTTTTTGAAAAATTTCAATCAAATGAAAAATAGTTAAAGATCAAGGAAACAGCTAAACAGGGGGAACATAGTCGAATATGGGGGTACTGAGTATGTCCATCAGGAACTCCCAAACTTCCATAGTAACTAGAGAAACACAGGAATAAGCATTGGGATGTTATTGAGACGCTAAACTTGTTTACTAAAACCCCTCAGGACTTAGAGACAGCACTGTTCTTTCCCAGGACAAAGTCCCTTGAGAAAAAGGAGAATCAGACAGAGACTGACCTTTGTTTTCAGTTTGTAGGCAGGGATGCTGAGTAAGTTGAGACTCATTTACAGATTACTTCCCTCCTTTGGAATGAAGCTCTAACTACCAGCCTTGGTTTGGCTGATCCCATGCAAAAAACCCTACAGAATATGTGTTCAATAGCAAGTAGTTAATGTGCAGCCTCAGGCCGTGTCCAGACTATTTACATCTAGCTCAAAGCCTTCTGCACTCCATTCTTAGCTGTGTGAACTTCCTATGCTCTATGAGACCTACAAGTGAATGCATAAGAAATTTTCATTGGGTTAAGACAGAAGAAGACAGCGTAGTCAACTTTCCAATGCTGTAGTAAATGCCTGAGATAAGCAAGCTTATAAAAAGAAAAAAATTGTTTTTATCTTGGTTCACCATTTTAAAGGATTCAGGCCATATTCAGTTAGCCGAATGCTTCTGGGCAGCTGATACAGAGGATCATAATGGTGGAAGAGCATACAGTAAGTTGTTAGACTGGTGTTGAGTCAATAATGGGAGAGACCAGAAAGGCCGGGAAACAACCCCAAAACATAGCTTTCCCCCATGAGGCCCAACCTCTTAAAGATTCAATCTGCTACCTTCCTGCAGTGCAATAGGCCAGTGATCAAGATTTAAGTGCATGGCCATTGAGGAAAATTCTAGATCCAAACGATTTAATTTCATTATTTAGATGCCTGATCAGTAATCTAAGACTCACTAAGCATTAAAATCATAAAATCATTGATGTCAAAACCTTCATGTGCAAATTAGATAGATACAAATCATCACTGAGGTTATTTAAAACAACACTGGATCTGCTAACAGCAGATAATCATGACAAAGAAACAAACCATCAGCATTCTTAGAAATAACATACACAAACAAATGTGTATTTACATACTGGATATATTTATATGTAATTGCAAAGTGATATAGGATAAGGCAGGGGGATATATTTAAGAAATGACAATGAAAATTTAATTGTGAGGAAAACCTAGCAGAAATACATAATAATCATACAATCTAACATCTTTTTTAGAGGGGTTTCAAAATTTTATTTCAACTGGTTTTTTACTGTTGTGCTGTTGATTTGTTTTTCACTGTGTTTGTTACTATCTCCTTAAAACTGAAGTATCTAGTTCATGGTTTTGGCACTGTACATCTTGGTAAAAAATATTGTAATCACACTGAAAATGATTTCAAATCTACATTCTAGATTTCGTAGGTTCAGTTTCACTTTCTCTGTTTAACTGTATACCTTGGCATACAGTTTCTTCAGCCAGGGGTAGAACACGGCTTTTCAAGGCATGAGAAACCCCTGTTCAGTTGTTTACTGATGGTGGAGACCAGGAGGATGAGAAACACTGCAGGAGGGTGATTGTGTGTGATTTCCAGGCCAGGGAGGTTTGGATAGCATTCAGAGAAGTACTCAAATCTTGTGGTGTTTATCAGCCTTCATGGACCACCCCTTCTTAGGCTCATTCATTTTCAATGATGGCGTGTATCCTGCCCAATTTCCCTATGGGGTTTCTATGGGATAAGTTATTCTTGGTAGGATTTCTGAAATAAGTACTCTACTTGGCAATAAATATTTGGACAAAATTGAGAATAAGAGTCCCATCAAAGAGATTTAAGGGAAGTTAAAAATATTTGTGTAAGAAGTCACTGTTTGAAAGTCATATCAGTTTGATTTACTAATATGGTTATTTCCGTATCACTGAAGGCCAACCATTTACAAGTCAGATATTGAATAGCAGAAAGCTCCATCTAAGGGTTGTCACAGCTATCTTCACTTCAGCCTTAAAGTGTTGTGGGCACTGATAAATTATTTAACCACACACTAATTTGGTGAGGGTTTTCATTTAACCATGCATTAACTATTCCCTTTGTATTGCATATTTTTTTCATAGATCAAAAAGATTTAGGCAAGCAATGATTGTTATCAAGAACAAAAATCAAAATCATTGGTTGAGACATTTTGTGGACAAAAGACTATAAACACCAACCTAGTACATCTTTTTTTCAGTTGTCCAAGTAACACATAAAATGAAAATCATACTGTTTAATTGGCAACAGAATATTGTAGCCTAACATTTTTAAAAAAAATTATTTATTTATTCAAGCTACATTTTGGTGGTAATCCCCTTCATTCTCCCTGCCCAGTCCCACCCTCCCACCCTTTCTGCTCTCCTCCTCTCCTCCTCGGATGAGGGGAACCCCCCACATATGAACTCCCTCCAGTTCATCAGTCACATGAGGGCTAAGAGCTTCCTCTTGGACTGAGGCCCAAAATGGCAGTCCAGCTAGGATAAGGTATTCCATTAACAGGCAACAGAGTTCAAGTCAGAGACTGCCTCCACTGAAACTGAACTTTTTAAATTATTCAATAGTAATTTATTGACAATATTCATTTTAACAAATACCAATAATTTCTTAACTACTAACCCTATAAATTCCTACAACCCCTATAACCTAACCACTAAACCTATTGATAACTATTACAACTTTTTCCTAACTTTTAGAAGGATACAGTCTCTGGGGCAGGTCCTTAGTCATCAGGAACACAGTCTCTGTGGTAGACCCTTTAATGCATTTAGCAGTCTTTTTTTCTGGAATATCTCAGATGTAGATTTGTCAGGGTAAATTGGCTATGGCAATCTCACCTTAAATAAGGCTTGAGGTTTTCTTCTCTCTGGGAGACCTCAGCTATCTGTAGGCCAACTTATTTCCTTCTCATCAACAACCCTGTCTTTAAAGCCAGCCACAGTTTAGGCCACTGTTCGGACAGGTCAAACCCCTCTAGGCAAAAGCTGAGCCACAGGGTTTAGTCCTTGGCCTTTTGTTGTCTTGCTGAGACTTTCTCTGTTCATCAGCTTCTTTCTGCCTCAGGGAGATCTGGCCATCAGTTCATCAGCACTTTCTCCATCAGGACTCACTAGCATCAATGTACTCTAGCATGGGGGCCTCTAGCATGGGTGGCCTCTAGGATGGGGCTCCCCAGGGCTCATCCACTTGTTCTTAAATAGGATCTCTCCTTGTACCACCTGTTTCAGCTTAATTTGGGCTCTGCCCACTTAGCAGCTGAAAACAATGCCTGGCCAAATACTTTGTTTGTAGTCCATTAAGTCTTTCCTGTTTTTCCTGGCTTCAACCTTGTTTTTCAGTCCATTAAGTCTCCTGTCTGTTTCCTGTTTTCACCTGACTTCATCCTTGTTTTTCCACAAGCTGATAAACTAATCGCTCACAGCCAAATTGATCTTCATGTCCTGAATTAAGAGACTGTATCTGAAACCCCTAGATATTTACTAAATCCCTACATTCCACCCTTCCACTTCTTATGGGATCTGCTTGAAGACCAAGTTGTCTATCATCTATATCTATCTAGATCCAGTCTATATATTTTTCTTTTTTGGAGGGGGGGTGGGTTTTTTTTGTTTTTTGGGGGGTTTTTTTGGGGTTTGGGTTTTTTTTTTTTTTTTTTTTTTTTGGTTAGTGTTTCAGTCTCTGTAAGCCTCTAGGGGCCTAGGCTGGTTGGTTCTGTTGAACTTCATGTGAGGTTTTTGTCCCCTACAGATCTTTCTATTCCTCCTCCCTTTCTTATACACAACTCTGAGAGCTCCCTCACTTAATGTTTTGCTATGTGTCTCAGCACCTGTTTTGATCCATTGCTGGGTGGAGTTTCTCATAGGAAGTTAGGCTAGGTTCTTTTCTTTTTGAGTCTGTGGGTTGTATGCTGATTATCCTGTACTATATGGCTAATGTCCAGTTATCAGTGAATACATATCATGTGTATCTTTCTGAGTCTGGGTTAGCTCACTCAGGATGAGCTTTTCTAGTTCCATCCACTTGTTTGTAAATTGCATGATTTTCTTGTTTTTGATAGCTTACTAGTATTCCATTGTGTAAATGTACCACAGTTTTTTGATCCATTCTCCGGTTGAAGGACATGGTAAGTTAATGTTCTTTTAAATCAATATGGTTCTGATAAACATTACTGTTAACCAAAATAGAAATACAATATCACTATTACTCATTAAAAAGTTTGAAATAGTTCCACCCATTAATCTGCAAAGTTCATGTTTTCATTTTTCTTTACATATGAATAGTATTCCATAGTGTATAACTAGATCATATGGGAAATTATTTTAGTTATTTTTCCCCTGAGGATTCTCCACAGTGATTTCCAGAGTGACTGCAGCAGTCGTTGGGAGCTGCATTTCCCTCACATGCCCTCTTCATGTATTGTTCATTGTATCGTTGATCTCTGTCATTCTGACTGAGGTAAGATAAAAATCTCAAAGTTGTTTTGATTTTTATTTCCCTAATTGTTAGGGACACTGAAAATTTTTTTGAGATATTTCTTATCTATTTTCTTTCTTTGTTCAAGTCCCAGGCCCATTCTTTTTTGAATGGAGTTGGTTTTTGTTTGTTTGTTTGTTTGTTTAGTTGGTTGCTGTTGTGAATTTTTGTTGTTGTTGTACTTCCTTCCCTCCTTCCCTCCTTCCCTCCTTCCCTCCCCCCTTCCTTCCTACCTCCCTCCCCTCCCCCCTTCTCTCCCTTCCTTTATTTCTTTATTTCCTTCTTATTTTAGATTCTGTAGGCTTCTTGTTCAGCTGATATATTGCTTCTTTATGTGTACAGAAGCTTTTTCGTTCAGGAACTCCCGTTAGTTAAATGTTAGCTTTAATTCTTGGACAAATGGACTCTTATTCAGTAAGTTCTGTAGAGTACTGACTTTTTTTCTATCAGTGTCTCAGGTTTCACAGATAGGGCTTTGATCTATTTGAAGTTACTTTCTGTGCAAGGTAATAAGAATGGATCTGATTTCATTCTTCTGCATGTGGGCATCCAGCCTTCCCAGCACCATTTCTTGAAGATGCTTTCTTCTCTCAAACCTATGTTTCAGCATTTTTGTTAAATATAAAATGGTTGAAGTTGTGTGTACTAATGTTTGGAGGTTTGATTTTGTTTCATTGGTCTACATGTCCATTTTTGTACCAGTGCCACATAGTTTTTATTACTATAACTTTAACATATCTTGAGATCTGGAATGATAACACTTTCAGCATTTTGTCTTTTTCTCAGGATTTTTTAAACTGAATACTTTTGTGATCCCATATGAATTTTAGGATGGCTTTTCTATTTCTGTGAGGAATGATATCAGACTTTTAATTGGAATTGCATTGAATCTGGAAATATCTTTTGCTAAAACTATCATTTTCATGATATTAATTCTACCAATCTGTAAGGATGGGCCATCTGTCTATTTTTGGGTATCTTTTCTACCTCTTTTTCAGAAGTTTCCTAGACTCAGAAAACTAAATGTCAAATGTTCTTTCTCATCAGAGGTTCAGGGGTCCAAATCTTCAGCTGTGAATACATAACCTGGAGTGACTACAGAAATCAGCAAAGTAAAAAAGGACTATTGCAGTGGTATGAGAGTTGAAGAGAAATAGAGAAAAGAAAGTAGGGTTTAAGAGACTACATCGGTATTGATCTTTGTATATTGATACAAAATTAAGATTATAGTTGGCCACAATGATATTGACCCTTGTATATTGACGTAATATTAAGATTGTATTGGGCTACATAGGCATTGATCTTTGTATATTGATTCAAAATTAAGAGTATATTTAGCCTCATTGGAATAGATCTTTGTATATTGATACAAAATTAAAGGTAACGCTTCCTAATGGTATTGTACCTAGAGATACTTAACAATGAAATGTGAAGCTCTAGCCTCTTGATACCAACCGTCTTAAACTGTTTAGGATAGTTAAGAAATACAAACTCCTAGTCATGCAAGCATGTCACTTTGTTAGCTACTATGACAGTCTATCACAGACATTCTCTAAGCTACTCAGAAATCAAGTTGTTAAGAGACAAGCAACATTTGCTTATCTAAATACAAGAGATAGATAGGGCATCTTCAGAAACCCCAAGAGATCTGCAGAATATGGCATTCAAAGATGTGGTCTTAAATTAAGATTTTTTTTGGTATCGAGACATATCAGCTCCTGACAGCACCCCCTATTATACTCCAAGTAGAAGATAAGCATCAAAGAATCTCCAGTGTGAGATGGTTGAATTAGTGGCAAGCCTATCTCTTGGCATGAAAAAACTCCTTGCTTCAACTGCAGACAGACTGCTGTCCAAAAAGGACAAAACTTGGTAGCAGGGAAGTCGACAGCCTAGCTCTGCCAAGACAGGGTAGGTGAGTCCTTCATAATCCCTGCTCTACAATAAATGTCTGTCAGAGAAACAGGACCAAAAGGCTGAAGATTGATGCTGGAATGTATGGAGAGAAAATGGGAACTGTCCAGGCAGCCACTGGTATGCCATTTCTTAGTCTTGGAAGCTGCAGGCCCTGCACTTCCTATATAATCAGATATATTTATCCCTCTCAGGTCTCTGAGGTGGTTGAAGAATAGACAGCTAGAGTCTCATAGTTAAATTTTGAGTTGTTTAGGAATCAAGAGGACGTTCTGGATCTAAGAAGATGTTTTTAATAGTGATGCAAGTTAGTATGAAAGCTGAGTCAGATATAGAACTTTAAACTTATGGAGATGGTTAGATGGTAGAATGTTAAAGTCAGGGGCCAAATATGTATGAACTGGACATTGGGAATGTATACTGGGCCATTTAACTCTCATAAATGTGGCATATTTATTTCTGTTGTTTTGTATAGTATTTACTGTTATAAGAGAAGGAACCATTTGTTGGACTGAAAGGGGAAGCTGTTGGAGGGAAGAGGGTGGAAGGGTGGGACAGGAAGGGGGAGTAGGGAAGGGATTGTGACTGAGATGTAACTTGAAGAAATAAAAAAATAAAGTATTAAAAAAAAAGATCTGAAAGGGATGGATACTGGCAGCATAAGTCTTCCTAAGAGAAAGAAGTCCTCACCTAAGGAGGAAATGGCCAGTAAACCAATAGAAGCAGCAAACCCCACAGACCATAAGAAGAAAAGGAAATTTTCTTCAAAGGAAGAGCTTGAAGCTGCTGCTATCTACACAAAGAGAAAGAAAATTCCCAAAAAACATCCCAGGAGGATTAGACTGAGTATGCTTGGTGGGAGGGGCATACTTTTTAAGGTGACATATCCTACCCATGATCAATTCCAATAAAGGCACCAAAACAGAATTTTAAAAAAGGTCTGAAGGGGCAAATATGAAAAGCAAGGTGTTTTTAATTAGGGAGGGGAAGAAAATAAATACAGAAGTAGGAGGAAGAGGGTAAAGTAATTGTTAGGGTATCTGCAAAAATTCTAAGGAATCATAGTAGTACTGGTAACTATCTACTAAAAATATCTATAATTCATATAAGTATGTATATATAGATATTTTAATTATAATTGTCTAACAATATTCTTTCAAAGAGCAAAAGACCATGTGAAAAAAAAAAACTTCGACATCATACAGGAGAATCTCTCTTTTGAGTTATTGGTCAGAGTTGTCCAAGACACTCCTACAACATTGTAAATCATTGCTATTATCATTGGAACATGCCTAAAAGCCTGCTACATGAGGACAAGCTTTCATGATACCAAAAGTCACCATGCAAACTTGCAAAGGATAGAAGCAACCAAGAGCCCTATACACGATAATACTTGTGAAACCTAACAACAAGCATGGTGCAGTACCCCTAAGGGTGAATTAGTGGTACACATACCTTGCCAGCATCCAATAGTTCTCTAATTAAACTTAAGGTCCTCTCATCAGGAGGGAAATCATGCCTACAACTAGAACACTAATCAACGATCCAGGGATAGAGGAGTCATGGTACTTGGAGGGGAACCTAAAACTACACCAGCATAATCCCTAACTGTAATCTAAATATTTGTTCTTATACCTACATATAAGTGTAGTTATCACTCCTCATCAACAAAACTTCTCTTTCTAACAGACAGAGAACATTACAGAAAACCACAACTAATAAAAATGCACAATTATGGAGCCCTGTCTCAACTGATACATTTACAACGTAGCACCTAAGGCTCAGGGAACACTGCAGAAGATAGCAGTGAAAGATTGTGAAATACAGAAACTCAGACATTTGCTGTGAAACTGTGTCTCCTAGGAATGTTGAAGTTATACCCATAAAATCTTGCCAACATGGCCGCTTAACCATAGAAGGATAACAATAATATACATGTTGATTTGGATAGAGTGGTGGTGAGAGGGAGAAGGGAGACCAGGAGGCCTCAACTGTACATAAATAACTACAGAATAATGAGAATTAGAGAAGGAATCTTCCCCATGGAAGAGAGCACAATAGTTGACTATCCAGTACCAAGTGGTTAGCCATCAAAATGTAAACATGTAAGTAACATTAAATAGATTGATCAGGTTGTATTTATGTATTTAGGAATGTATGTATTAACCACAAATAATAAAGAAAAGAAGCCTTGAATTTGAAAGAGAGAAAAGAAAGATAAATAGGTTTAGAGGGAGGAAAAAAAAGGAGAAATTATATAATCTCAAACACTAAAAAATATTGTTTTAATGTTTGCAGTAAGGCTGGGCGTTGGTGGTGCATGCATTTAATCCCAGCACTCGGGAGGCAAAGGCAGGCGGATCTCTGAGTTTGAGGCCAGCGGGGTCTACAAAGTGAGTCCAGGACAGCCAGGCTGTTACACAGAGAAACCCTGTCTCGAAACAAAACAAAACAAAAAAAAAAACAAAAACAAAAAACAAAAGAAAGAAAAAAATGTTTGCAGTAAAACCAGTCACGATGGCATCTTGCCAACACACATTAATGGTTTTAAAGAAGACTTTTTTCTACTTCTATAAAAATAATAGAACATTTAAATATAAATATATATTTAGACTTTAAAATCCCTCCTTACACCACAGGAGCTGCATTACCTTGGGAAATATTCATTCTTTACTTAGAGAGACAATGATAGACTTTAAATAACATTCCTGCTGTCAAATCCCTCCCTTAAGTAATAATTAGTTGAATATTCTCATCCATAATAATTGATTCTTAAATGAGTATATAATTCGTTGTTAATAACTAGAGAAAATGCCATCATTTTTTTTAGACATCATTAGAAAAGTGGCATTACCTTTTTTTTGAGATTGTCAACTTAGTAGAATGTGAGCTCATTGTAATCCTCGTTGAAGATAGACGAGCTTGCATTAAAAAGACGAAGCCACCCACCAGCACCACAGAACAGGAGACACTATATAGTAAAGACATATAGTCCTTTGTGCCTAGTTGTAGCTGAAGTCCTTTCTGGGGATTTATCATTAGTCCAGCAAGTCAATATTGTATTTTTTTTTCTTTTAAGGCATTCTACATTTGGTTTCTGTCATCTTCTATGATAACTATCCTAAATCATAAAAGTTATACAGATACAAAATACCAAAATATTTTATTATGTTAGGGCCACAGAACACAGTAAATGGCCAAACATTATAAGGGGAATGTTTTACCACTTGCAGACTAGTCCTTCACAGCCTGGTTTTGCATGGTTAAAAGAGCTCACTGATGTACAGGAACTGAGGAAGCATGTTACCCCTGCAGTTATTTCAGGCTCTGTGAATTTCTACTATGTTGGCTTGTGGTGTGATGTTGAGGGCCTTCAAGACTTTATGGCTTCCTCCCCCCTTGCTAGATCACTGTGATATTCTCAAATGATAGGATAGAATAGAGCTGGAGAGTTCCGTGACTGAACTCTGAACTGCAGGAAACACCGAATTCACTGTTGAGCCAGACACATGAAAAGGCCCATACACAGAATGATTTGATGATATGTGAATGTTATAGTATTCATGTGTCTAGACTCTGGGAGGTCTACTCAGGAGATACCAGGAGAGAAGAAACTTAAATGGTGAACCCAGATGGTGTATTCAGGCTAGAACCCAGAAAGATTTGAAGTTCAAGCAAAGGTCCCCTGTGCTGAACTAGGGAAGACTCCCAGACAAGGGCAACACGCCTTAGGGGTTAGATGATCAGCACCTTTCACGTTACCTTTTTTTCTGCGATAATTCATTTATCTGACTAGGCCTCTTGTAACATTAGAAGGATGTATACAAAACAGCTTAGCTATATGAAATAATCTCATAGCAAATGTGCAACACTATTAGGAATAGCACTTCACCTTTTAAACTGTATCATCCACATTTTTTTGTCTTTCATTATGAAGCTGTTAGAGATGCTTAAACTAAAACTTTAGCTTTCTCTCATTAATAGGTAACAAAGTTTATGTTCTTCTTCCTTTTGGTTCATTGGTTGAAGTATAGTTATCCTGTACTATATGGCTAAAATCCAATTATAAGTGAATAGATGCCATGTGCATATTTTTGAGTCTGGGCTAGCTCACTCAGGATGAGCTTTTCTAGTTCCATCCATTTACCTGCAAATTGCATGATTTCCTTGTTTCTGAGAGACACTTTGCCCTAGTGGTGCTGCATATGAGGAAGCTCTTAGCCTTCATATGACTGCTTAACTGTGGTGGGGGACTGATATGTAGGGACACTGCACTCTGGAGGAGTAGGATAGAAGGGAGAGGGGGTGTGAGATGGAAACTCAGAGTCCTCTTTCACACCTGTCAGAATGGATAAGATCAAAAACACAAATGACAGCACATGCTGGCAAGGTTGTGGAGAAAGGGGAACACTCCTACATTGTTGGGGGGAGTGCAAACTTGTACAACCAATATGAAAATCAGTCTGGCGATATCTTAGAAAACTTGGAATAGTCCTACCTTGAGACCCAGCCATACCACTTCTGGGTATCCACCCAAACGATTCCTCACCAAACCACAAGGACATATCCTCATCTATGTTCATAACAGCCTTATTTGTAATTGCTAGAAACTGGTCTGTTTCTATACCAGTACCATGCTGTTTTTATTACTATTTCTCCGTAGTAAGCTTGAAATCTGTGATGGTGATACCCCCAGAATTTTTTTTTTTTTTTGTACAGGATTGATTTAGCTATTCTGGGTTTTTTGTTGCTCCATATGAAATTAAGAATAGCTTTTTACACGTCTAAAAGAATTGTGTTGGTATTTTGATAGGCATTGCATTGAATCTGTATATTGCTTTTAGTAGGATGGCCATTTTTATTATGTTGATCCTACTGATCCATGAGCATGGGAGATCTTTCCAATTTCTGATGGCCTCTTCAATTTCTTTCTTCAAAGGCTTAAAGTTCTTGTTGTACAGGTCCTTTACTTGCTTGGTTAGAGTTACCCCCAGGTACCTTATATTGTTTGTGGTTATTATGAAGGGAGTTGTTTCCCTCATTTCTTTCTCAGTCCATTTATTTGTTGTATAAAGAAGGGTTTCTGATTTTTTTGAATTAATTTTGTATCTAGCCACTTTGCTGAATGTGTTTATCAGCTATAAGAGTTCTCTGGTGGGAGTGCAGGCTTGTGCAACTACTATGGAGGTCAGTCTGGCAATATCTTAGAAAACTTGGAATAGCTCTGCCTCGGGACCCAGCCATATCACTTCTGGGTATACATCCAAATGACTCCTCACTGAATCACAAGGAAGTTTCCTCATCTATAGTCATAGCAGCCTTATTTGTAATAGCTAGAAACTGGAAACAACCCAGATGTCCCACAACTGAGGAATGGATAAAAAAAAAAACTGTGGTACATCTACACAATGGAATACTACTCAGCCATCAGAAAAAATGAAATCATGAAATTTGCAGCCAAATGGATGGAACTAGAGAAGCTCATCCTGAGTGAGCTAACCCAGACTCAGAAGGATGCACATGGCATCTATTCACTTATAGTCAGATTTTAGCTATATAGTAAAGGATATCTATACTACAACCAATGCACCAAAGGGAACATGGACATAGACTTTTTGTTTGTTTGTTTGTTTGTTTGTTTGTTTGTTGTCTCTCCCTGTCATTGAGACACTTTTCCCTAGTGGTGCTGCCTTGTAGGCCCCCAGTGTATGAGGAGGCTCTTGGCCCTCATATGACTGCTGAACTGGGGTGGGGGACCATTAGATAGGGACACTCCACTCCAGATGAGTGGGATGGAAGTGTTGGGGGTAGAGGGTGGGAGGGCAAGACTGGGAGGGGTTGAAAGAGGACACTATGATGGAGATGTAACCTGGAGCAATCAATCAATCAATCAATAAACAAACTGGAAACAATCCAGATATCCCTCAACTGACAAATGGATAAAAAATTGTAGTACGTTTACACAATGGAATTCTACTCAGCTATCAGAAACAAGGAAATCATGCAATTCGCAGCCAAATGGATGGAACTAGAAAAGCTCATCCTGAGTGAGGTAACCCAGACTCAGAAAGATGCACATGGCATCTGCTCATTTGTAATTGGATTTTACTCATATAGATTGTAGGATAGTTTAGCCACTGTCCCACAATCAACACACCAAAAAGATCAGGAACATAGACTTTGTTACCTATCAATGGGACAATTTGCCCTAGGGGTGCTACCATGTAGCTCCCGGTATAAGAGGAAGCTCTTAGCCCTCATATGACTGTTGAACTGAGAGGGGCTGATTTATAGGGACACTTCACATCAGAGGAGTGGGATGGGTGGGAGAAGGAGGAGAGGGTGTGAGGGTGGAACCGGGATGGGTGGAAAGAGGGCACTGTGATGGAGATGTAACTTGAAGTAATAAATAAACATTTTTTTAAAAAAAGAAAAAAAAACTTTAGCTTTGTAATGCAAAGTTGTAAAGAGAAATCTGTGAAAAGAGTGAGGCAAATGTGAGCAGGATTTATTTGTCTACATACTATATGCAATGGGTATACTTGATTCTGTGAATATACAGTCATTTACTTATGTTTTTATCAATCTATCAGTCTAGCTTTCATTGAGTAAGATGACAAAGAGTTTGCTGAAAGAAACTAATCAGTCTACTTAGAAATATGTATTCATGAAGAAAGCTGGGTAAGGTGGTGCTAAAGGCCTGGCCTGTACTTTGTTTAGATGAACTGTAAAGTAGTCAGTACTCCATGACTCCACAAATGAGACACATACCAATGCCTTGGCTTAGGAGGCAGCAATTGGGCTGCTCTTTTGATTCTTACTGGAGATTCTTATGTGTGAGAAATGCTCCTGCACCATCCAGGTGTAGTACAATTGTTTTCTGGCTGTTTTACTTCATCAAAAAGCCTCATAAACATACTGTTATCTGATTGCTCTTTGTTGAGTCATTAGTTCAATGCATTGTTAGTGTAAACATATATAATTGTAATTCTTCATAGTTTCTTTCTTAACACACCTATCACGCGAATAATTGAGACTCTATTATATTATTTGTTTTGTAAGCTTTACAGCACAGCCTTGAACAGTTCTAATCTATTCTTGATCCTCTATGCTAGCCTGACTCCTTCTTTGCCAAAATTGCTGAGAACTTGTAGTTTAGGACTTTCTCTGCTCCAGCTGTTCCTTTTTCATGTCTCCAGGGCACCTGCATCTGCAGGTGGCTGAATCTCTACTTCCCTTGCTCTAACTCCTCTTCCCCTGAAGGGCAGGAAGTCTAGCCCTATTCTCTTCCCTGCTGAGCAACTGACTGTAAGTTACTTTATTGGTATATCATGGGATAATTGGGAAGCAGTGTTTACACAGCATTGAGAAAGGAGACTCTCAGAACAAGGATTGCAATCGGATATGGGGGAGATATAGAAATCAGCATTTAAATTACACAATAACCATTTGCCTACAATACATCTTGATATTTCTTATGTACAAAGTATTGTTAGACAATGGGTTATTTTATAATTAAATTAGAAGGGGTAAGGATTAAAAACCTCCCTATTCACAAGCATACAGGTACATTAATGATAATGGTGCCATAAGGGACTGTTGCAGGGATGGAGTTTTGAGGAAAGATGCACCTACTTGGAATTCCTAAGTCTAGAAAGAGTTTGCCAGCTAAAGAGTACTTTATGCTTCAGAGTTTCCAGAAAACACACACACACACACACACACACACATATGCACACAGACACATACTCACACACACACATAGACACACACTCACACACAGAAACACACACAGACACACACTCACACACACATAGACACACACTCACACACACACAGACACACACTCACACACACATAGACACACACTCACACACACACAGACACACACCACCTACACACACACACTCACACACACAGACACACACATACACACACAGACACACAAATATGTATGTATATGTATATTATATATTTCCAGAAAATAGGTAACATTTTTATCTCATCTTATTTACAAAACTAAAGAGGAACAGAGTTTTATTGTATTCTTGGGGAAGCCTTGAAAATTTATTTATTCATTTTTGTGGAGATCAAGTGGAAACTTTTAAAAATGACTATTTCTTCCACTCTGATTTTATCACATATATTTTAACAGTCTATCCCTTAAATGATATGTGTACAATCTTTTTGCTGATATCTATGAATAAAAATAGGAAGACCCACAGGCTGGAACTTTTTAATAATATCTACAAGATGAAGTACAAGCTGGACCCAGTTTAGGGATTCTGCTAAAGCCTGTCATTTACAGCAGGGAAAGGAACCTAAGTGTGAACAAGGCATGTTTTTCTATACACAAAATACATATGTGCTTAGTATTGTATTTCTATGTGCTATATGTATTATACCTGTAATCAATAAATCAGCCTGTCTCCTCCTGGTACTTCCTAAGTATATTTAGAAAGTGTATGGAATTTCAAAGAGCTCAAATCACTTCCATGGACTTCCCTTTCATTTTCTGATAGGTTAAAAATAATCCCAAGAAATGATGATTAAATTAATTAATAGGAATTGAAGGGACATTGGGAATATGCAGGGAAGAGGAGCATAAGGAACACCAGTGCAGTTATCACACAGTTGCAATGTTCCTTCTCACTTCTTGACCCAACTCTTATTGCCACATGAGTGGAATTTCATTACTGTTCTCAATTATAGCACGCACCTCACTGAAATCAATGTCATTTTCTCTGTAGGTTGAAGTTCTGTTTGGAATTTTCTCCTTATATTATGGTACAGTTTCTACAATAATCAGATTTCCTTTCTAAAATTGGATGACTAAATTGGATAACTAAAAATAATTTGTTAATTCACTCTATATTTGTATTAATTCCCTCTATATTGAGGTGATTTTTCTCATCAATTTCATCTGTCTTTATTTCCAATTCTATCTTGTTAATGAACTCTCATTGACAATGTTTTCCCAAAACATTTAAATCCATTTTTTGTAGGAATAATGTCTCTCCCTTCATGTGTGAGGGAAGGCCATAATCACTTCAGTTAGAGGGTTCCAGTAACAGATGCATGTGTAATATTAAAGATTGAGAAGACACGCATCAAGGGCAAAGATGCAGTTTATAGTCAGAGATGAAAAGTTCTGACCCACTTACAGCAATAAATGTAAACGGATAGCCTATATCCATTTTTCTCAGTTCATTCCTTTAAAAATATTCTTTTTAAATGTTTATTTATTACTTCAATTTACATCTACATCACAGTTCCCTCCCTGCACCCCTCCCGGGCTCACCCTCCCACCCTTGTATCCTACTCCTCCTGTGTGGGGTGCCTGACATATCAACCCCCCTCAGTTAACCAGTCATATGAGGGCTAAGAGTTTCCTCTTGCACTGGGGGCCTACATGGCAGCTCCACTAGGGCAAAGTGTCACACTAACAAGTAACAAAGTCTATGTTCCTGCTCCTTTTTGTTTTTTGGTTGTAGGATAGTTATCCTGTACTATAGGGCTAAAACATCCCATTTAGGACTCTGTTCCAAAGTCTCTCACTTACTGAACATTCTCCACTTGTGAGTCTCTGTATTTGTATTAATCTACTGTAATTTGAAGCTTCTATTAGGATGGCTAAGCAGGAACTTTTCTATGGTATAGCATAATATTATTAGGAATCATTATATTGCTACATTATTTAACAGAACAATAGTATTTCCCTTAGGGCTGAGGCCAATCTTGTCCCAAGTTCTCAGCCCACAACAGTGGCAGGCATGGGTTTCATATTATGACTGCATTTCCTCAATGTCTGTTGTAATGTATTCCCTCTTATCTCTATAGTTATTAATTTAGATCCTCCCCCTTTTTTGGTTATTTTGGCTAAATAATTGTGATCTTTTTCAAAGAACTGAACAAACTCTTCATTCTTTTGATTCTTTGTATATTTTTAAATTTCCATTTCATTAATTTCAACCCTGATTTTTATTATCTTTCTCAGCCTACTTCAGTGTTTGCTCTGTTTTTCTAGGACCTTCAAGTGCAACATTAAGTTGTTACTTCAAGATCTCTTTAACTCTTTGTTTAAACAAACACTGCTATAAATGTTCCTGTTAGTATTGTCCTCATTGTATCCCATAGATTTTGGTATGTTACATTTTTACTTTTCTTTAACTATAGGTATTAATGTTTTTCTTCTTGATTTCTCCTTGAACCAATTGAAATTCAGTAGGACGTTGCTTAGTATCCATGAGTTTTTATACTTACTGTAGAGTCTATTGAGGCTAATATTGAGCTTTATTCCATTAAGGTGAAATAGAAGTCAGGATGTGATTTCAATTTTCCTATACTTGTTGAAACTTGTTTTGTGTCCTAATATGGGGTTGATTTTTTTTTTTGAGAAAATCCATTAGTTTTTAGGTAGAGTATTATAGACTGAGCCCATTTGATTTGGGATTTCCTAGTTTATTTTCCCCCAAATGATCTGTCTATTTGTGAGGTTCGGCTGTTGAAGTCACCCACAATCACTATGAAGTGATTAATCAATGGTTTAAGATTTAGCCATATTTTTAAGGTAGTTGAATGTCCCTGTATCTGGTGCATATATGTTTAGGATTATACTATTCTATTGGTGGATTTTTCCTTTATTGAGTATAAAGTGTTTCTCCTTGTTTCTTTTAATTAGTCTATTTTGTTAGATATTAGAATAGCTATACCTGCTTGCCTCCTAGTTCCATTTACTTGGAATACTTGTTTTCATACTTACACCATCTGATGTTTTCTACCCTTGATTATAAAGTGTGTGCCCTGGAGGGTAGCAAAAACATGGATCCTGCTCTCTCTTCTAATCTATTAGTCTATGTCTCTTTATTGGTGAGTTGAGAACATTAATATTAAGAATTATTAGTGAACAATGTGTATTTTACATGTTTTTGCTTTTTTTGTGGTGTCTAACCATCTACTCATACCTAGTATTCCTTCCAGTATCCACTGTAGAGGTAACTTAATGGTCATATTTCCTTAAATCTATTTTAGTCATGGAAATTTCATTTTTCCTTCAGTTATAAGTTACAGTTCTTCTGGGCATAGTAGCTTAGGTTGTCATCTTTGGTCTTTCATAACTTGTAGAAAAATGGTTCAGACCTCTGATACTACCACAATCTCTATTAAAAAACAGTTATTATTCTGGTAGGCATGCTTTTGTATGTGATTTTATTTTTTCTCTTGTAACTTTCATTATTCTGTTTTTGTTCTATACACTCAGTGTTTTCACTATTATAAGACATGTAGAGTTCCTTTTCTGGACCTGTCTATTTTGTGTTCTGTACTCTTCTTGGATCTTGATAAGCATCTCTTTCCTTAGATAAGTAAAATATTTTTTTCTATCATCTTTACCTCTTATTCATAAGTTTCATCTTTTTATAGTTTTCTACAGTTTTGACTGAGATAGCTCACCATCATTTTTTATGTTTTTAATTAGTAAATATTAGCCTATCAAAAATCATGCATGTTTTTAACTTAGTTTTCAAAGTGACTAGTTTAATTTTAACTTTTTTAATACATAGTTTGGTTTATTCTCTGCACACATACCATCCAATATTCTTCCCTACCCATCTCTCAGCCACTCCTCATTCTTGCTGTACCCTTTTCTCTACACTATTTCCTATTCATTTACATATTGTATGCTCTTATGTCTCCTTTACCAAAGTTTTCCCTTTACTTCCATCTCACGGGCCCCTTTATAGTCCTGGCCTCCAACTCACACATATTTCCACATGAATATCATATGTAACAATTAGAAGCTAGGATTTACATATCAGAAAAGGCATGCACTATCTGTCTTTCTGAGCCTAGATTATATAACAATACAGATTTTCTGATTGTATCCATTTTCCTAATTTCCTTCTTTAGAGCGGAATAAAATGTTGTATGTAAACACTTTACATTTTCATTATTTATATATGAGATAGACATCTTAACTGGTCAATTTTATTATTAGTCAGAATACTGTGCTGATGAATTTTTGTCAACTTGACACTACCTGGAGTCACCTGAAAGGAGGAAACCTCAACTGACAAAATGACTCTATCAGACTGGCCTGTGGGCATGTCCATGGGACATTTTCTTGATTCCTAATTGGTTTAGGAGAGTCCATTCCAACATGGATACTGCCATCCCTAGGCAAGTGAACCTTGACTCTATAAAAAAAAGTAGCTCAGGGAAAGCAAGCCACTAAGTAGTGTTCCCTTTGGTCTCTGTTTCAGTGTCTGTCTCTAAGCACCTGCCTAAATTCCCTGCCTTACCTTTGCTTGATGTTGAACTGTAACCTGTAAGCCAAATAAATCCTTTGTTTCCAAGTTGCTTTTAACACAGCAACAGACAACCAATTAGAACATGCAGAAGTGAACATGAAATGATTAAGCATTGCACAGCAGGATACAGTTCCTTTGGGTATATATCTAGTAGTAGTATAGCTGGGTTAAATGGTAATCCTACTTTTAGTTCTTGGGAAGCCTCTGTAATGAGGTCCACAGTGGCTTCGCCAGCTTACACTCCTACCAACAGTAAATATGGCTTCTTTTCCCTTATAGTCTCATCAACATTTCTTATTATTTGGAATTTTATGGAATCTCAAAGAACTTTTAATTTTCATTTCCTGGATGACTAAAGATGTTGAACAACTATATAATATTTATTGTAAAGGGCTTGTAGAGATGGCTTAGAAATTAAAAACACTGGGTACTCTTGCTGAGGACCAGAGTTCAATTCCCAGCACACATATCATGTTTCAACATTATCTCTATCTCCCAGGTGATCCAACACTCTTTTCTAGGCTCCGTGGGCAAAAGGCATACATGCAGCAAAAAAGAAAAAAAAACCAAAAAAACAAAAACAAACAAACAAAAAAACTCATACACACAAAATATATTAACAAATAAAAAACAAATAAATAACTATATGCATATATATTTATTGGTACTGCAAATTGGTATCTTGAGAATTTTATATTCATAACATTGTCCTATATACTAGTTGGCAGAAATTTTTTAATATTTATTTTTGTAGTTTTTTATAAAATTCTAAATGTAACTCCTTGTCTAAAGTATAGTGGTAATGATTTTTTATCCCTACTGTTTGCTGTCTATTCACACTGTTGATAATTTTCTTGTGCTGTGAACAAGTTTTTAAATTTCATACTGAAATTAAAATTCAAATTTAATTTTAAATTTCATAACTTCACTTGTCAGTTCTTGGACAATTTCTGTTTCCTCACTACTAGAGTTCTATTTAGAATTTCTCTGCATGTACTTACATTCTGGTGGTTTACCCCAATAGTTTTAGAATTCCAGCTTTTAAATTAAGTTCTATGAACAAGTTTATCTTGAATTTTGTGCAGAGAAAGAAATACAGTTATAATTTAATTATTCTAAAAGTTGATGTCCAATATTTACTTGTAACTCCATCAATTGCAAGATTTTGAACTTTGTCAAAACTTGGACTCCAAAGATGTATAGATTTATTCTTGGGTGCTCAACAATATTCTGTTGGCTTATAAGTCTGTTTTTGTGCTAGTGCCCTATTGATGTCTTTGCCCCCATGGCTCTGTAATATATAGTTTTAGATCATGTAATGTGATACCTGTGGCTGTGTTCTTTCTGTTTAATTAGTGTGAAAACTCTTTCTAGGATACAAGTTATTCTTCTTCCTTTTATGAACATCACACTTTCCCTTCTCCCAGCATGAGATTCCTGGGAATATTCAAATATTTTGAGGTCCAATGTCTCAATAGTCTGAAAGCCAAGGTGAAGCACAGTTGTTTTTCATTTGACTATCTTCATTCTTATCATAACAGTTACAATTATACATTAAACATTACTAGTGAAATGAAATATATTTGAGAAATAATTACATTTCAAATGTTTAAGGATTTTTCCAGCATTTAATAATATGATAATGTGATTTTTTTCTTTCAGTTTGTTTATATGGTGGATTACATTGATGGATTTTCATATATTGTTTCCCTGGAATGAAGCCTACTTGATCATGGTGGATGAAGTTCTTGATGTGTTCTTGGATTCCATTTGCAAATATTTTATTGAACATTTTGCATCAATGTTCATGAAGGAAATTGGCCTGAAATCCTTTCTTTGTTGAGTCTCGGTGTGGTTTAGGTATTAGGGTGACTGCGGCCTAATAGAATGAGTGTGACAATGTTCCTTCTGTTTCTATTTAATGAAATAGTTGTAGGAGTATTGGTGTTAACTCTTCTTTGAACATCTGGTAGAATTCTGTGCTAAAAAAAAAAAAAAAAAAAAAAAACTAGCCTTGGGCTGTTTTGTTTGTGAGACGTTTAATGCCCATGTCAAATTCCTTAGAGGTTATAGGACTATTTACATTGTTTACATGATCTTGATTTAACTTTGATAAGTTGTATCTATCACAAAAGTCATCCATTTGGTTTAGATTTTACAATTTTGTATAGTAAAGACTTTTGAACTAAGACCTTATGATTATTTGGATTTCCTCAGTGTCTGTTGTTATGTCCTCCATTCATTTTTGATTTTGCTAATTTGGGTATTGTCTTTCTGTCATTTATTTAGTTTGGTTAAGGCCATCGTTTCATTGATTCTTGGTACTGTCTCATTGCTTCTAAGTTATCAATTTCAGTCCTGAGTTTGGTTATTTCTTTCCATCTACTCCTCTTGGGTGTGTTTGCTTCTTTTTGTTCTAGTGCCTTCAGATGTTCTTTTAAGTTGCTAGTATGTGATCTCTTTAATTTCTTTATGAAGGCACTTAGTGCTATGAACTTTCCTCTTAGCACTACTTTCATTGTGTCTCATAAGTTTGGGTATGTTGTCCCTTCATTTTCATTGTATTCTAGAAAGTCTTTAATTTCCTCTCTAACCCAATGATCATGGAGTAGGAGTTGTTCAGTTTCCATGAGTTCATAGGCTTTCTGTTATTTCTGTTATTGTTGAAGTCTATCTTTAATCCATGGTGGTCTGATAAGATACAATGAGCTATTTCAATTTTCTCACATCTGTTGATGCTTGCTTTCTGACTGATTATATGGTCAGTTTTAGAGAAGGTTCCATAAGGTGCTGAGAAGAAGGTTTTTGTTCTTTAGTGAAATGTTCTGTAGATATCTGTTAGGTCCACTTGATTTATGACATCTGTTAATTTCATTATTGCTCTGCTTAGTTTCTGTCTCTTGGTGAGAGTAGGTATCAAAGTCTTCCACTATTGATGTATGGGGTTCTATGTGTGATTTAAGCTTTAGTAATGTTTCTTTTATGAATGAGGGTGCCCTAGTATTTGAGGTACAGATGTTCAGATGTCATTTTGGTGCATTTTTCCTTTAATGAGTATAAAGTATCCTTCTCCACCTCTTTTGATTAATTTTGGTTGAAAGTCTATTTTGTTAAATTATGGCATGGCTCCTCCAGCTAGCTTCTTGGGCCTGTTTATTAGGAAAACCATTTTCTAGACCCTTATTCTGAGATAACATCTGTCTTTGTTGCTGAGGTGTGTTTCTTGTGGGCAGTAGAATGATGGATACTGTTTTCAAGTCCATTCTGTTAGTCTGTGTCATTTTATTGAAGAATTGAGTCAATTGACATTGAGAGATATTAATGACTAATGATTGTTAATTGCTGTAATTTTGGTGGTAGGGTGTGTGCATGGTTTGTGTGTGCTTCCCTTATTTTGTTTCAAAGGTGTAGGGTTATTTATATTCTGTGTTTTCCTGGTGTAAATAGCTTCCTTGGGTTGGAATATTCCTTGTAGTATCTTCTGTAGGGATGGCTTTGTGGGCGGATATGGCTTAAATTTGATTTTATCATGGAATATCTTGTTTCCTCCACCTATGATTGTTAAACATTTTACTGGTTATAGCAGTCTGAGCTTGCAGCTGTGGTCTCTTAGAGTCCGCAAGATATTTGCCCAGGCCCTTCTGGTTTTTAGAGTCTCTGTTGAGGTCTGCCTTTATATGTTATTTGGACTTTTTTCCCTTGCAGCTTTTAATATTCAATATTCTTTTTTCTTATGTACATTTATGGTTTTGATTATTTTGTGACAGGTAGATTTTCTTTTTTTGGTCCAATGTATTTGGTGTTCTATAAGCTTCTTGTATGATTATAGACACATCTTTGGGGCTCTTTTCTTCTATGATTTTGTTGAAAATATTTTCTGGGACTTGGATATGGGAGTTTTATCCTTCTTCTACTCCTATTATTCTTAGGTTTGTTCTTTTCATAGTGTTCCAAGTTTCTGGGTTGTTTTGTGTCAGGAACTTTTTAGATTTAATATTTTCTTTGACCAATGTATTGATTTCTTCAACCATGTCTTCTATGCCTGAGATTTGCTCTTCCATCTCTTGTATTCTGTTGGTAACGCTTGTGTCTGTAGTTCTTGTTCTCTTCCCTAGGTTTTGCATCTCCAGGATTCCCTCAGTTTGTGTTTTGTTTATTGCTTCTATTTTTATTTTCAGGTTTTGGACAATTTTATTCATTTCTTTCATTTGTTTGATTTTATTTTCCTGTTATTTAAGGGATTTATTAATTTCCTTCACTTGTCTGAGTGTATTCTCCTGTATTTATTTAAGGGATTTATTCATTTCCTCTTTAAAGGCCTCTATTATCTTTATAAGGTTGGATTTAAGGTCATCTTCTGCTTCACCTGCGTCAGGGTGTCTAGGCCTTGCTGTAGTAGGATATCTGGGTTCTCATGATGCCATATTGACCTGGCTCTTGTTATTATGCTGGTCTCTAGCCATCTGGTTGTCCCTTGTGTTGGCTGGTTGTTCCTGATGCTGACAGGACTCTGGGTAGTTAGGCAAAGCCTTGAGCCTGATGATAAAGCTCAGGGAATGGCTAGCTACTCACTTCTGCTGGCTGGGTGTTCTTGAGGTCCAGTAGGGCTAGATGTTCCTGGGGCTGGCAAGCCTCCTCAGGAGGGAAGGTTATGGAGATCTGCTGGGTATGTCCCAGGTGGACCTGGAAGGCAAGGAAAAGGCTGCTAGTAAAAATATTATTCTAAGCAAAATAATTATTAATAATCTATTTCTACCTAGAATTGATTCCTATATGTCAGTAAAAAATTAGAATTAGAAATCTTAAAGCAGAGTTCAGGAGAATATTTCATACGATTTAATTTTAAAGGGGAAAAGATTTATGCTTTATGAAGAACAAGACTATGAATTATTTTAGTGTAATAGGGTGAGGATGGTATTAACATGTTTAAAGACTGGAAGGAAAGAGATGGCAGAAAGGATATAGAACACACACACATGTGTAAATGCACATGCACACACTGTTCTTTGTCATAGGATCAAGATAAAACAACCAATTTAAATTGTCATTGAGTCTGTGCACATTTTTAGTAACAGTGACTTATCTATCACAGAAAGCGGCAGCAAGTGTGACTGTGACAAGAGGTTCTGGTAGTTTCATTTCTCTGGCTTGAGTTTTCTAACCTAGAATCTAACTAGTGAGCTTTTGATTACTTGAATGTTTCATTAATATGACAGATCATTTTGAGAGTACTTATATTCTATAAATCATAGAAGCATGAAAGCATTAGAAAAATGCTTTAATATTTGTACATAAAATTTTTTAACAATTTTAAAATCTTGAGTTTAAGTTACTGTCCTTCCTCAAGCTACTGAGTAACTTGGACTAGGGGTGTATGTCATGGTATAACTTTAATAAAAATATTTAAAATATGAAATAGAGACTAAACTACAAATATCTCTTATACAGAGTAAATATAAAACACAGCCAAATATATTTCATTGATTCTTGTTTATAGAGAAGTATATTTTCCCCTTATAGAATATGTCCACTAAAAGAAAAAATATGTTAAGCTATACATATTGCACAACCTGTCTGTATCTCATCAGTTAATGAGATAATATTTAGGGGGTGTTTTTTCTTTTTCTTTGCCTCAGTCTTACTGACATGCTCCTTTTCTAAGTCAGATGAAATCAGACTAAAGGAATCTTGAGACAGTTGAAGGTAAAGAACCAAGAGTAATTTTCAATGTTTTCTACCTGTATTCTGGACTCCCAATTTCTAAAAAGAATGGCCAAGTGTCACGGAGTAGGGAAGAGGTAAGTAAACAAGGGAAAGGCTATTGAACATGTTGTTGCCTTCTGCTCAACTCTATGCTGACCTTGGTGTGGCAATGCTCAAGGTTAGCCTTTAGAAGGATACCATGTAGTGGTGATGCAGGGATCTCAGCACATATACCGCATACCAGAGTTACTGAGGGAGTTCTGGAACAGGACTCAAGGCTTTATATTTGCAAATTGTTCCCATTTGAGGTTGATATTCTTATTGCTATGTACAGGCCAGATACTGAAGTGTGGAAATTATTTAGAAGATGAGGAAATGGACTTTGATAAATTAAAACCTCTGGTTGAAGACTTTTAATTGTTAACTCTGAAAAGACATGGACATGTTTCCTGGACATATGTACCTACTTTCTCACAGCAAGTCAAATATGAATTTGCAGAATCAATTTGAGAAGATAGGTTCAAGGTCACCTTGGGTGAAGACACATGTGGTACTTTCAGTCAAAGTTCTCATCTCATCTGGAGCTATCATAAATTATATATAAACAGTCTCTCGGGCCCCACTATTTTTAAGATTCTAATATGGGTTGTAAACATCAAAGTAGTGCTGGGGAAGTATTAATACTAATGTAGAAGAGACAATCTAGGTACCATTTCTTGAAATAGCCAGATGTGCAAACCACTTCCCAGTACAGTTCAGGTTTCCTTTTGTGCTGTAGATACTTGTGTTTACATATTATTTATAAACGTGATTTGTCCTACTCACTCTGCTTATATTTTTCCTCAAAATCCTTTTTGTGAGTTTAGGAAGGCCACCTCTCTCTGACATTATCCAGATCCATCCAGATGTATTTTGTGTGGAAAATATTTAGTAGTGATAGATTCCAACAATTATCACCATTGTTTCCATGAAGACATGTCTAGCCTTTGTATATCACGTACATCTCTTCTTGCATATGTATGAACAAAGAAAACCCTAAGTATTCTTCAGTTCAACAATGTATAACATTTTTTTTTATTTTTATCCAAACAACTTCACCAGTCTTAATCTCCAAAGAAGACACAATCAAGTCACTGCTGGCCCACAGATGTACAGGAGCAATTATGCCATGGAAATCTTCATGCTGGTCCATATGGAACTAAGTATAATATTTCCTTAATTTATGTTTTGTAACAATACTTTCCAACTTTTATGACAAGTTGGATCAGAGTTTAATATGTGGCCAAGACGCAGTGAGAAAATTCTGATAGTCTAACTGTGTGTGTGTGTGTGTGTGTGTGTGTGTGTGTGTGTGTGTGTATGTATGTATGTGTGCGGGTGCATGTGCATGCGCATGCACATGCACATATGTTTTAGTTTTGCAGAGAACTTGTCCAGATAAATTTACTGGATAAAGTATCACCCAACAAAATAACAATCATAATATGATGATAATGATTCCAGTGATCCAGGAATTTGAAAAATGTTCAACAAGATGGTGATCTTCTGCTTGGTCATGTCTGATCTCTGTAGACTTATTTACCCATCTTTCCGAAGTCTAATGATGGGAGTGGACTCTGAGCTCACACTGTGGGTACAGCGGCACTCTTCATGTGACCAGTAGGCCTTTCTCTCAACATGGATCTATGTATACAGAATAGATACAGAAGAATTTGATAGAAATTGCTCAGCCATCTATGAATTAACATTAGAAATCACATGGCTTTATTTTTGTCAAAGTCACAAACCATGTGTAGTCAAGAAACAAAGACAGAAGACCACCTACCCATGGTGACAACAGTTGAAGAAAAAAATGATAATAAAACCAGTTATGAAACTATAAAAGATTTTCTGTTGTCTGTTCCTTCTGATAAACCTAGATGCTTTAGAAGAACTGGAGAAACTGTCCTTACAAAGTTACTTACTGTATCTGTGGACCTCGATTCAACACACAGTGGCTTCTCAAATGAAAGCATCCTTGAAACCTTTGAAGCTCTCAAGACTTTGGAGCTGGCATTCCTAGGCAGACACTGGGGTCATCTGCACCTCTCTGTCTCTTCCCCAGCTCTGCCAAATGACTTTAAGGCTCTCAACTTTCTGTGAACTTTATCAAAATGTGTGTTCAGAAGTGAGTTGGGCTCTTTTCCTGAGGTATCCTCTCCTCTTTCAGCTGCCTTGGAGATGAGACAATGAGTTAATTGAGGTAGCTACCTGCATCCAGGCCCTGCAGGAACCCATCTCTCTATTGCTTTTGGACTATAGTATAAGTAAACTGCCTCAAGAATATTTTTTTTGGAAAAGTCTGCCAACACACAAGTTTCCACTAAGGCTTTTGAGGAAAAAGAATGTTCAGTGGATTGGTCAATAAAAAAGAGCAGATTTAATACATGAACCACTTTATATATTACATTTTATGTTTTATAGATAGTGGTAATATGTTGAATATTGTGTTTATAAATATGCATTACACATTGGATTTTCTTCCACTGGTAACCCTCTCTAACATTCAGTGTAAAGTTTGCTGAATTGTAATCATGTGCACGAATGCAGTTTATCTTATAGAAGCAACAGTCATGTCTTCACAATCAAACATGGCATACTGTGATGAAGCAATCTGAATTCACACACATAATTGTACACATGAGCTCATACACATTAATAGGGCAGGGACACACATCAATACACACCACAAGTTGAGAACCCATCCCTGCTCAGTGATAGGATCAAAATACTCTTTCAAAGAGAGATGGTATAATGAAGAAAACTATTTCAGGAGCATTTGGAGCTGATGACTTCTACTTAGACGACAGGTAAACATTTGGATCAGGGGCCTGGGGATGCAAATATTCTCCAGACCTAGGACAGGAGGTGACCAGCCACACTGCATTAGAATCACATTGGCCACCAGGACTCCAGCTTTGAAATTCTCTGCAATGGATTCTTTGTACCCAAAATGTCATCTCTAGACAAGCAGAGCAGGTGACTCTTAGGAGCTTGTTAGGGACAGAAAACCCCAAGTTTAAGATTAGGAGCAGGAAATTCTTATCATCACACACTTCAGCAAATAAGATGGTATGGCAATGTTCTAGAGTAACAATCTCTAGCTCTTCCCTGTAGCTGCTATTAGAAACATCATTTCCCCTATGTTCTTCCCTCAAAAATTTAAGGGGTGTTTCTAAATCAAACTGATCAATATTTACAATTTTTATGTCCACTTGAATCATCTGAAAATATTGTTTAAAGACATGTTCTATTGATAATGTCTGGGGTATTAAAAATCTGGGATCTTCCTAAAGATGTCAGCACTGATATCCGGTGGACTATTCTTTCTTCAAATACCAAACCATCAATAATAATGAAGAAATGATGATGGTAAAAATCCCATATGCAACAACCACACAGTTCCAGAGTATTTGCAAAAATAAAAAAAATACACAAAGCCTACCCATAAAAGCATTAGAAAGAGGTATTTGAATCAAAGGAAACAAAAGAATGAAATGAGTAAATCATGTTAATTTTGTTGATGTTGGCTACATTTCTTTTTATAAACTTATCATTTTATCAACATGCTGTGCATGGGGCTGAGAACCCATCATGGATGGAAATTATATTAGTTCAAAGGGAATCTAAAACAAAACGAAGATGCAATGAATGACACATGTCACTGTAGCAATTCTTTAGTTTACTATATGTATAAGACACAACAGAAACTACCATATCTTACTGTATCATTCACAGTGAATCTTTAGGATGCCGCAATATGATTTAGAAAGCACTCATGCATACATACTTGTATTTAATTTCACTTTTGACCAGTAAACACAGTCTTCAGTTGGGGTCTTCATGGCACAAAAGAGGGACTAAGATACTGAAAGGGTAACTTGCCACAGAAGTTCAAAGGCAAATAACATTTCTCAACATCTTGGGAATTGATGAATCATTTTTCTTCTGAAGCTACTCTTGCAATCAATCTGACCTGCCCGTTGCACTTTCTCTGTTCATAGTCACCTAATCCTGCCCCCTCAGCACATGTCCTTGTGTGTGAGGTTATCTTTCACAAAGAACCTCAGTTCTGTCCTCTGGCTTGCAACCTACATGAGGCCTTGTGTGTGTTATCCATGTTTTTTTTTACTGTTGTTTTTCTCGTTTGTTTGCTTGCTTGTTTTACCCTGAATATAAATTCCTCAGGTCAACAACAATAACAGAAAAAAGCACTTGTTAGAATCCAGCATTTTAAATATTGCTAAATTAAGGACTTAGACATTTGTGTTTAACTCTGCACAAATGGATGTTGATGATTAGGAAAGAAGAACAAGAAGGGACTACTGTGTCAACTTGTGCTTTTCAGACTTCAGAGTTCCTTAAAGGGATTGTAGGTAATGTTACCTTTCATTAAAATAGAATAGTATTTGTTGAGTATTTCAAAAAGAATATTTTACTTATAAAAATGGGTGTACACAATTGTATTTATTGTGAAATATAACATGCTAGAATCTGCTTAAACATTCTGGAATAAGTTCGCTGAGGCACTTATATTCCCAGCTGAAGAGGAATAATAATAATAATAAAATAATAATAATAATAATAATAATAATAATCACTGACTGTGAAAAAACCCTGCTTGTAGAAACTACTTACAGCTCAAGGACAGGACATAGGGAGAGAGTGTCTTATATGTTACTTCATTGGAAAGGACTTAAGTTATTCACAGAGTATTTCAGTTTTGTACTTCTTACTCCTTAATAATGAAATGTATACCCAGCCTTTCAAGTACTAATACAGAATTCATGACTTACTAATCTCACTTATGACTGCAGACTTTATACCAACAATCTTGTTTCCACAGAGATAGCATGAATCAATCTATCAAAGCAAGTTTCCATCTTCTGTTCAAAGCTTTATGAGGTCTAGACCATGTCCTGTAAAATAACATGAAGGACCTTGGTCTTGCTATTAACTATCTACAAATTTTCCTTTCATGTTTCAGTGATAAGTTATATACATTGTCCTATCAAGTATGGAGAGCCAATGTGGAAATGGCCGAATAGAGCACAGAAAGTTGAAAACAAGGACATAGACTATTAAGCAGCAACAGTAAGCAAATCAGAAATCTTCTTTACTATGAAAGACTATACACAATGGAAGAAAAATACTTTTAGCATATTCTAAATTAGGCTATAGCATACCAACTTTATATACCTGATAATTTGTTAAACATGAGTCTTTGCTCTCTGTACATACAAAAACAGTTCATTTATCCAGGGAGATAGGCATAGCCACCAAATGCCTTTCTATTTGATTTGATGATTCCTTGTATGTAGTTTAAAATATTAAGACAGATGCTCTAAGTTTAAGTTTTGTAAACATGAGTGTTCCTATTCTTTTGGAAGATTTGTTTTGGTTTTACTTATGTGTGTGTGTGTGTGTGTGTCTGTGTGTCTGTGTGGCTGTTTGTCTATGTTCATGCAGGTGTGTGCATATGTATGTACATAGTGGCCAGAAAAGGAATCCTCTGGTGCTAGAGTTACAAGTAGTTGTAAGTTGCCCTACATGGGTTCTGGGAACTGAACTTTTATTATCTGCAAGAACAGTAAGCTCTCTTAGACTCTGGTCTACTCTTTCAGCATCATGAATGATTTCTTTTTGTTGTTTCTTGTATTTATTTTTGAGATTATAATAGTATTACACCTTCCCCTTCTCTTTAATTCCTCTAGATGCCTCATAAATGCCTTCTTGCTCTCTTTCAAATTCATGTCCTCTTTTTTCAGGAATTGTTGTTTTCCATTTTCTCTCTCTTTCACTCTGTCTCTCTGTCTCTCTCTCTCTCTCTCACACACACATACACATTTCTAAATACATGAGTACAACCTCCTCAGTCTTTATAATATTACTTGTATCTATGTTATTTTAGGGCTGAACATTTGGTATTATATAAACAAATTGATGTAATCTTCCCCGAATGAGACTATTTCTTCTGTTCTCTGCATTCTTGACTTGCCTGCAGTTCTTTGATTAGGCTTTCTGGTCCCCTCTCCCCTATCCATGTTAACATGTCTATATTGAGCTCATGCTTAAGCACTCATGTTGCTGAGACTTTATTGGTGGGGCTTCTGACATTCCTTGGAGACACAGTGTCACTCCTAACTCTCTATTTCTCTGGCTCTAACATTCTCTCTGTCCCCTCTTCTACAATGATCCCTGAGCCTTCAGTGTGAGTGTTAGGTTGTAGATGTATCCTATTGTTTCCAACAGAGCTTCACGAATCTCCATCTTGATTGGTTGTAGTTTTCTGTTGTGGGCTCCCATGCTGCAAAAACGTTTTCTTTATTTACGAGTAAGGATTACACTTATCTGTGGATATAAGGACACATATTTAGTATTTACTTAGCAATTATTCTAGTTAAGAAAATGGGTCTTATACATTCTTCTCCATGAGTGATTTTTTTAAAAGAGTGACTGTAGTAATAATCTTCCATGGCAAATGTTCTCCTTCCAAAGTGCCCCAGCACAAACATGAAATACAATATGATTTAAGAATCCTAAGACCAGGGACAGCCACAGGCAGTTTTCCTACTTCTGGTGCTACATTAGCAACTTTCTTTGCATGCATATAAAGGATCAAATGTAAGCGTCAGCAAACACCTTATCTTTTGCTGTTAAATGTCATCTGCTATGGTTCTGTTAGTATTTTGTCTTATAGAAAAAAATACATCTTTTAGAAAAATCCATCAAATATATACCAAGAAAGTGCAATGCTAGGGGCAGCCATTTATATTTTAATGTTCATTTTTATAAAAATAATACTTCAAGACAATATAAAGATGGCTGAATAGTACATTTGAACAATGAATTTTATAAGTCAGGAACACAGGTCACATTGCCAGGTATGAGGCTTTGCTTATGCATCATTTAAAAGGTTTCCATTCATGCTGGAACTTAGCCCAGAGAATGAGGTTACAAGAAATTATTAGCTACCTTGTGGCATCAAGATCCTTAGCTGGGAGGAAAGGAAAATACAGACTTGGAACTGTGTGCCATGTTAATGTTAAATCTTTTGTAATACTTAATACAATAAATAGCCAGGGTCAAACTACGGGAACAGTGGCATGTAACAAGCCTTTCAGGATGACTACACTACAACAAACGTGCCAAAGGGAACATGAACATAGACTTTGTTTCCTGTCAATGAGACACTTTGCCCTAGTGGTGCTGCCTTGTAGGCCCCCAGTGTATGAGGAGGCTCTTGGCCCTCATATGACTGATGAACTGGGCGGGGGGACTGATATGTAGGGACATTCCAGTCTGGAGGAGTGAGATGGAAAGGAGAGGGGGTAGAGGGTTGGAGGGCGGGATTGAAAGGGGTGGAAAGAGAGCACTGTGATGGAGATGTAACCTGAAGTAATAAATAAATAAATTTTAAAAAATAATAAAATTAACAATATTTTTGAAACTTTCAGTTACTCCTAACATTTGATTTTAACTCAAAAAGGCAATGCTTTTCACCTTAAAAATTTAAGCAACTGTGCTATAGATACAAATGTCTATACTGCTGTTATATGATATTTTCAGAATTGATTCCTATAAAACAGTTTTAACATCATTTGTATTTATACATAATAAGTCATTTCAGTTTTTAATCCTTGTTATTGGGGGGATTTGGAAATGATTGGTTTTTGTTAAGTTGACACAAATGTAGACCCATATCTGGGAAGACAGAATCTTAATTAAGAAGACGCAACACTAAAATAACTCAGGAGATGTGCGTGTGTGTGTGTAAAATGTATAATAGGAATAAAATAAATAAAGACAGAGTTGTAACTGAAATCATCTGTTGGGGTAGTGTTAAGCATTCTAAAAGTTAATTAATTGGTCCTGCTTGCTGTCTGTTACTTACATTGACTCTGATTGGTTAAAATAAATGCTGAGGCCTGAGATTGGGCAAAGACAGAGAAAGGTGGAACTTCCTGAGATAAGAGCACGAAGCCTGCACTTTAGACAAAGGATTAGTGCATTCCAGCCAGGAGCAGCAGGAAGAAGGAGGCACACACCATGGGTTAGAAAAAAGAACCTCATTCCACATGGCCAGGAACATCAGCATATCGTGGAAAATGGCAGTCCAAGGGGATGCATGTATATATGGGGTCATATTTGGGTAATAGAATTAAGAGCTAGCTTAGATTGGCTAGGATTGTACAATTCAGGCCAAGGCTTGTTAAAATCCACATGGTGTCTGTGTGTGTACTCATTTATAATCTCTTGTTAAGGATTAGCCGCCAATCCAATTAACAATAAGATAAATACCAGGTAAATAGTTTAATTAGCCATATATTTCTTTTCAACAATCATCAAAATAAAATCTTTTAGAAGACTCAGGAAATTTTCAAAGTAGGATTATCATGATTCAGGTAGAAACAACTCACAACACTTAGGAAGCCCCTGAAACTTATCAGATTCATAAGACGGTTTCTGCACCTGCACCAAGGTTATGTAAACATTCATGACTGCTGAGGAGAGGAAATTTTATCACCTTTCAAGCTGCCCAAAAAGTTGTGCAGGAGCCTCTGGTGCTTCATCTCTTAGGAATGATCACCCATGCTCAGTTGCCCTTTCAATGAGGAAGTTGCCATTCAATTACCCCTGGCCCTATAAGTAACTCTCTACACCCCTGACAATAAGCCCGATACGTTCATTTTTTTTTTCACTGAGTTGACCTCTGATGCTATCTTTACATTTTTCTGTGGCTAATTCCCTGTTTTTGGATTGAGTAGACTTTTGTTCACAGTATCCCAGAAATAGTGTCCAAGGCCATGCGCAACTGTCTAGACTTTTTATAGCATAGTTTCCTTCATTTCTTCTCTATTAAATGAAATATTTTCAAATAGCTTCACATGTTTATATCCTTAAGTCTTTCATGAATGGGGCATAGCCATCAAGGGATCTTTTCTATCATCCAGTGAACAGGACAATTATGGTTGGATATGGTGGCTTATACTTTTTAGTCCTAACACTTACTGTAATTTTACTGTATATCTGAGTGAAAATGAGGAATAATAATCATGCAACAGCCTGAATATCTTAAAGAGTCCTTTCTAAATACATTTTGCTGACTAGTTATGTCACCTTGACATAGGTTACTTATTTGAAAGGTGGGAATCCCAATTGAGAAAATGAATCCACAAGATCTGACTATGGGACATTTTTCTTAATAAATGTTGGATGTGGGAGGGCCTCACCATTGTGGGTGCTGCCATTGTTGGGCTGGTGGTCCTGGGTTCTATAAGAAAGTAGACTGAGCAAGCCAGGAGGAGCAAGCCAGTTAGCATCTTGCCTCTGTATCAGCTCTTGCACGCAGGTTCCTGCACTGACTTTCATTCAATGATGAATGCTGAAATGGAGGTGTAAGACAAACAAACCCTTTCCTCTCCAAGTTATTTTGGTCATGGTGTTTCATCACAGTAATAATAACCCTAAAACAATATTGACTCATGACTTTCTAACTCAGCCTTAATCCTATTTTCGGGAGACAAGCTGAATCCCCTCAGATTGGATTCAGTCCCCTCCCTGCACTCCTCCCGGACCCATCCTCCCACCCACTCACCCTTCTCCCACCTAACCTACTCCTCCGGTGTGGATTGCCCTGCATATCAGACCCCTCATTTCAGCAGTGATATGAGAGCTAAGAGCATCCTCTTGCACTGGGGGCCTACATGGTAGATCCACTAGAGCAAAGTGTCCTACTAACAGGCAACAAAGTCTACATTCCTGTTCCTTTCTGTCTGTTAGTTGTAGGATAGGTATCCTGTACTATATGGCTAAAATCCAGTTATAAGTGAATATATGCCATGCACATCTTTCTGGGTCTAGGTTAGCTCACTCAAGATGAGCTTCCATCCATTTGGCAGCAAATTGCATGATTTTCTTGTTTCTGATGGCTGAGTAGTATTCCATTGTGTTAATGTACCACAGCTTTTTTATCCATTCATAGTCACATAATTTTTGACAAAGAAGCCAAAACTGTACAATGAAAAAAGAAAGCATCTTCAACAAATGGTTCTGGTCTAACTGGATGTCAACATGTAAAAGAATGTAAATAGACACACATTTATTAACGTGCTCAAAATTTAAGTCCAAGTGGAAAAAAAGACCTTAACATAAAGCCTGACACATTAAATCTAGTAGAAGCAAAGTGGGGAAAAGTCTCAAACTCATTGGCACAGGTGACAACCTTCTGGCCAGAACACCAATAGCTCAGGCTCTAAGACCAACAATTAATAAATGGGACCTCATGAAACTGAAAAGCTTCTGTAAGGCAAAGGACACTGTCATTAGAACAAAATGGCAGCCTAGAGATTGGGAAAAGATATTTACCAACCCCATATCTGACAAAGGGCTAATATCCAAAATTTACAAAAACAAAAACAAAAAACAAAAAAACAAAACCTCAAGAAGTTAAACACCAAGAAACCAAATAATCTAATCAAAAAATGGGGAACAGAGCTAAACCAAGAATTCACAAAAGAAGAATCTCTAATTGCTGAGAGACAGAGAGCTTAACGTTTTATGAGTAGCTGTTATATCTAAACTCTTCCAACAAACAAGTTCCAAAAGCATAAGAGTGAAAGATCAAGCTTGGCAGAACAACGAATCTGATTCTTGGGTATAGTTTTTCTCTACTAGTCACTTTCTGCATTGTTATGTCAAAGTATTTCACAGAAGAAACTTATAGGAGTAGATGTTTATTTCCTGTCACTAGAAAAAAACTAGCAAAGAAGGCATGGCAGGGTTCAGGGCTTTGTGAGCATGTGACCAAAGCATGGCAGGAGACCAGGAATACGAGAAAAGCATGCCAGAACCACAGATGGATCTCACTTTCAATGGCCCACCTAGAGTGACCTATTCCCACTAGGTAGACCCCCATATCCTAAATATTGCTCAGCTTCAAAACAAGGCCACAAGCTGAGAGTTGAGTATTCAAAGGCTAAGTTTACTGGGCTAGTTCACAGTAAACCATGACATGCCAATTTTAGCCACTAAGTTTGTGGTCATTTCTTATAACATCACTTGAAAACTGAAGAAATAAATAAATAAAACTATGAAGACTAAAATGCTCTGTATTTTAATAATTGCCATAGGCGACTTTTTTTTTTCCTCTTTTAAAAAAAATGTTTATTTATTACTTCAGGTTACATCTCCAACACAGTGCCCTCTTTCCATCTCTCCCAGTCCCACCCTCCCACCCTCTACCCCCTATCCCTTCCATCCCACTCCTCCAGAGTGGAGTGTCCCTACATATCAGTCCCCTGCCCCAGTTCAACAGTCATATGAGGGTCAAGAGCCTCCTCATACACTGGGGGCCTACAAGGCAGCCCCACTAGGGAAAAGTGTCTCAATGACAGGAAAAAAAGTCTATGTTCATGTTCTCTTTGGTGCACTGGCTGTATTATAGTTATCCTGTACTGTATGGCTAAAATCTGATTATAAGAGAATAGATGCCATGTGCATCCTTCTGAGTCTGAGTTAGCTCACTCAGGATGAGCTTCTCTAGTTCCATCCATTAGGCTGCAAATTGCAGGATTTCGTTGTTTCTGATGGCTGAGTAGTATTCCATTGTGTAGATGTACCACAATTTATTTTATACATTCCTTGGTCAAGAGACTTCTGGGTTGTTTCCAGTTTCTAGCCATTACAAATAAGGCTACTATGAACATAGATGAGGAAACTTCCTTGTGGTTTGGTGAGGAATCATTTGGATGTATCCCCAGAAGTGGTATGGCTGGGTCTTGAGGTAGAACTATTCCAAGTTTTCTAAGATATCGCCAGACTGACCTCCATAGTGGTTGCACAAGCCTGCACTCCCACCAGCAATGGAGGAGTGCTCCCCTTTCTCCACAACCTCGCCAGCATGTGCTGTCATTTGAGCTTTTGATCTTAGCCTTTCTGACAGGTGTGAGATGGAATCTCAGAGTCATCTTGAGTTGCATTTCTCTGATGATTAAGGACAGCACACATGTCTTTAAGAAACTTTTCACACACACACAAAGTTAAAAGTACAATGAGCTCCTTATACCTATTATATAATGTCAACAATTATATTTTTCCAATCTAGTTTCTTCTGCCTCAGATCTTCTTTTGCTTGCTCATATATATTTTTTTTAATAATTTATTTTTTATTTCTTCAAGTTACATCTCAATCACAATCCCCTCCCTACTCCCCCCTCCAGTCCCACCCTTCCACCCTCCTCCCCCTCAGCCCCACCATCCTCTTCCCTTCTTTTTTTTTTTTTTTTAGTTTAAGGTATTTATTTTCCCCCCAACAGCTCTCCCTTTCAGTCCAAATAATGGTTCTTTT
>CAJQZJ010033945.1:927040-976190 GCA_907164525.1 Lophiomys imhausi
TTTCTTAATTATCCTAAACAGTTTATGTCGGTTGGTAGCGAGAGGTCAAAACTTGACATTTCATTTTTAAGTATTACTACAAACAATACCTTTAAGAAGCGTTACCCTTAATTTTGTATCAATATACAAAGATCAATACCAATGTGGCCAAATATAATCTTAATTTTGTATCAATATACAAAGATCAGTACCGATGTAGCCCAATACAATCTTAATTTTACATTAATATACTAGGGTCAATACCATTGCGACTTTTAATTGATAGTAAAATTTGAAAATCACTTCCCTGATCACTTTGTAGAAAACTCAAGGTACTAGCAATGTTTATATTTTACTAGGAACAATCAGTCAATAGAATCAATGCATGGAAAAAAATAAAAGTAGAAAAAGAAATAACTCTTTAGATCCCAAAAGGTAACAAGAAAACATTAGGAGAATCAATATAATGAAAAAAGAAATTTATTAAGGAAGAGCTTGAAGAGGGGTGTGAAAGAAGTCAAGCCTGTCAATACAATAAAAGGGTGTGGGACAAACTCACAGGATGGTGATCTCTATACCCACTTAGCACCCATTTAGCATCTGGCCCTGCAAACAGACACTGGGTCATTAAAAAACTGAATGAGACCACCTTCACCCGTCAGCTTCTCAAATAGAAGATTAATATACTGTCTGAGTTAATGCCCAGGTAAAGTGATCTGGTCATATCAACACAATATATTTAGTTTTACTAATCTCTAAAGTGTGGTATTTCTTCTAGTTATAGATGTAAATACCATGATGGTAGTGCTGGCACACATCTTTAATCCCAGCACTTGGGATCCAGAGGCAAACAGATCTTTGAATTAGAGGCTAACTTCATCTACAAAGCAAGTTCCAGGACAGCCAGGGATACACAGAAAATCCTTTCTTGAACAACCCCCAATAATGTAAATAACATAACATGGTAGTAATGACAGAAATTCATAGTCAGCAAGATAAAAGATGAGTGTCTTCACAGATGTCTCTTATTATCATCATGTGTTAATTTATCACAAATGGCATGAGCTTATGGTTCACTCATGTAATACTAGCAGAAGGGTTGTAGACAGGTCAAGGCCATCCTAAGCTATAATATGAGCCTGAGATACATAACTAGGCTCTGTCTCAAAAGGAAGACAAACAAAATTTTACAAATATGTATTTTTACATTTAGATAACTATCTTCTAAAATTCTATATTTTAGAACTCATGCAAATGTACACATGAGAGAGGTTGAAATAATTTTCTGACAGACATTTCATATGTTCTAATATAATCCCCAAGGAATCCATTTAAAAATATGTATATAGTAGTATGATTCACATTACTTTGTGACATAAACAAACCTGTGTCCTTATACTATAACTACAAATAATGGGACAGAGAAAACATTAATGGAACCCTGATTAAAGTCACATAGGTTGGACAGAATGTTTAAGTCCAAGGTTTCTCAGGATTTTTATACTTCCTCAGAGAACACCCCAAGCACGTCTGACACTTCTGAAGGCCACATTTGTAGAGCTTTGGCCTCCTTTGAAATGTTTCTTCGGTTTTTAATCACACTGACCTACTCTTCTCAAAAGCCCGAGGAAGATGCTGTGAATAGTTTGAGAACTATGCTATTCTCCCTCAGTTGCTCAGACTTCAAAGTCAAATAATGGTTCAGATATTTCCCACAGAATGAGCTCAACTCTTAGCTAAGGACTAGGAAAATAGCAAGCTCTGAGATGGGCAATACAACAGTTGAAAAGATGGCTTTGAAATAGGATACAATTCACCGAACAGCTGTCCAGAGTGCAGCTTGCTTTCGCCATACTACAAGACTCATTAGGACTTTGAAGTCTACAGTCAAAACTACAACTGTTTGAATTTGATGCAACAAGATATTCTATGAAATTAGGATAGATAGATGCATTCGCCTCACGGATACCCAATGATAGATGAACCATGCATTCTTGGGGGTTCAGAGTTAGTTCAAGTATTCTTGCACAACACTATCTGTTCATCCAGTGTTTATCCAAATGATCTGAATTTTATCACTATAAAAAATCCAGCTGACACTCATGTGAGGATTTACTTTCCCATGAGATTCCCTTTCTGCTCTTTGCCAGAAACATTTTATTCCCTTTCTCAAGGCCAGACGGATGGCAGGTCCAAACTCACTGGAAAAACACATGGGAGCAAGAAAAATTAAACAGTAGTAATTTTAACAAGTTTTAGAAAACTAGTTATATGGAATTAAAGGTCCAAGTAAACAGTGCCATTCTGTGCATTTGATGCCTTGTATCTCTGAAGAACGCTCAGCTGTGGTGACTTCAATGAACTTGTGCTTCAGTGAAATGAATGACTTCAATGAAAATAACACCTGAAACACTCTTGGTGCCTCGTCCTTGAAGTAGGAAAATAGGAGAGTCGGGGAAGTTAAAATTGGTCTCATATAAGGATTTAATTCACAAAGAATGACTCAGAGTCAGGACTAGGAATCCAGAAGAAGAAAAACATGAAGGAAACTGAGTAATGTGATACTTAAGAATAAATGAAATAAAACAAAGCTGAAAAATGTATGCTAAGCAAGAATAGAGAACAATTGTGGCTCATTTCCCCTGGGACCAAAACCAAAGCAAAACACTGCAAACTGCCCTGAGAAACTGCCTGAGCTTCATCTTGTTTGATTTCAGGGTCAATTACTGTGGGGCGGTGTGCAGTCTCCTTTCTGAAAATCTTGATTGAAACAGTATTCCCTATCTTAGTTTTGAGAGTGGAAAGATTTCTCAGAGTCCTCACTGCTAACGAATTCCAATGTTCTACACTAGAAACAAATGCAGTGATGGAGAAAGTATGGTTACAGAAACTTCCATGTTTGAGGAGGTACCCTATAGATTAATCATCCATGAAATATGGAGATTTCATACAATGATCATTAGAAAAATTCTACACCCAGAAAGGAGTATGATTTGACTCAAAGTAATTCCCCAAACCCAAAATCAAAATATTTAAGGTGTTACATGGTTTTGGTCTTCATATAAAGAATATGCCTATCCACATAGGCACATAGGCCTATTAAATTCAATTAAATATGAACTTTCACAATAAAATTGGGACTAGTTATGATGTTTACTATATAATTACTCATTTAATATCTATGACTTTAATTTTTTAAATCTCTCTTACTCTTCCAAAGAAATAAATTACTTTTTCTTATCAATAATCTATGAGGACAGGTATTATTACCTTTTATTTTCAGGCTAAAGTATACGATGGGTACTTTCTTCCCATCTCTTATATAAAGCTAATTCACCTAAAAGCCACAAGCTAACAAAGAAGTACCATAGTCTGAAAAAAAATGGCTGCTTCCTGCACAAACATAAGGACCTGCATTCAGAACTTCACACCTATAAATTCCCAAGAATGGTGATGCACACATGTAAGCCAAGCCTGGCCCCTGGGAGATGTACATAAGAACGGCCCTGGATCTCACTGCCCAGTTGGTTGTCCCAAGTTGATGGGTTCTAGATTCAGTGTGATGTAGACATATAGACAGACAGACAGATCAATAGATAGACAGATAGATAGATAGATAGATAGATAGATAGATAGATAGATAGATAGATAGACAGAGACAGACAGACACACAAAGAGATACAAGCATGAGTATCTGAATTCAGAACTCCACAAGTATTTTTAAAAAGCAAAAACAAAACAAATGACCTAGCTTGTGACAAGTTGACTAAAACAAAAACTCAATAGGACAAAACTCATACATGTCACTTCCTCCCGCTCCCCCCCCTACACACAGTGGGGGCAGTAAAGCAAAATGCTGACTGGGTAAATTCTCGGCTTTTGGCATGAAGGATGAAGAACCACAGAACTTGAAGGGTTCAGCATTGTTGATGTAGCCCAAGTGTGTATATACCTGTAGCTCCAACAGTCAGCAGGTAGAGGCAGGTGTATCTGGAGTTCAAAGTCGGCTTAGGCTTAAAGTCATACTGGACTACCTGAAACCCTGTATCAAAGAAATCCACCCAGCAAGCAAGCAACACTCTGACTGTACTTTCTATTTTCCTAATAGTTATTCTGGGGACTGTAGGGATCACTATGTATTGATGATGGGCACGGGAACGCTGCTTTATCTTTGCTTAATGGACTTTTGCAGTCATCCGTTATCAGCTACAGCCCTGCTGCATACAAATATCACTTGTCGTGAGATATTGTTAAAAACTATGAGCATCACATGATCTATTCAAACAATTGCAAAGAATGGCTATATCTGAACGCAAACCTCTCATACATAAATAGCTGGAGAAGTGGCTCAGTGGATAAGAGAACTTGTTGTTCTTGCAGAGGACCCAGATTCAGTTCTCAGCACTGGACTCACAACCATCCTTAACTCCAGTTTCAGAAGACCTAATACCTTCTTTTGAATTTCATGGGCACAAGGCACTGATGTGGTGTGCACACATACATGGAGCCAAAGCATTTTTACACATAAAATAAATAAATATTTTTAAAATGTTAAAAGAATTTTATATTTATTTACTTTTAAAGAAACAAAAATCGATTTGTACGTTTTCAGTATGCTTCCCCCTTCTACGTTGTATAATTGTATTTAAACAAAGAATAACATTGTATAGATATTTACATACAAACCTAAGCTAGGGATTTCATTGTTTATATGACAAACTTTTACATAGTGTGTTATATAGTTAAAGAAATGACTTTTTTTATTCTTTTGTTACTGCTCTTTGAGCCTGTTTGCCAGAGCAAATAAAAATCGCGTGGCACTAGGATTCTGCTTAAATAAAATTACTATACATCAAGAGTTTTAGAATAAGCAAAAAAAGAAGTACCACCTTCAGTACTTTCTCTCTAAAGTGTGATTTTTTTTCATTTTAAAAAATTTTTACTATTATTATTTACCATTTATTTATTTGTTATTTTACACCTCTATCACCAAACCCTCCTCCTCCCAGACCCACCCTCCCTCCTACCCACTTCTTCCATACCCCACCTCCTGCCTGGTGCCAAACCACCCTGGCACATCAAATTGCATCAGGACTAAGTGCTTCCTCTTCCACTGAGGGAAGACAATCCATGAATGTTCTTCAGTTGAAGGTCCAGTCTCTATGAGCCCCCCATGTCTGAGTTAGTTGGCTATGTGGGTTTTCTTTTAGTGTCCTTGGTCCCTTCAGCTCCCTAAAACCTTCCCCTAACTCTTCCTCAAGACTCGTTGATTTTTGCCTAATGTTTGAGTGTGGGTCTCTGCAACTGTTTCTATTCTCTGCTGGAGAAAGCCTCCCAGAATACAGTTTTGTTAGGTTCCTGTCCAGTTCCCTCTCTCCATCAACTCCCAAAATCTATTTTAATTCCCCTACTTAGAGGGATTCAAACATCATTCCTTGAGCCTCCTTGTTACTTAGTTTCTTTGGTTTTGCAGATTGTAGCATGGTTATCCTGTATGTAATGGCTAATATCCACTTATGAGTTAGTAAATACCATGTGTGGTGTTCTGAGTCTGTGTTACCTCACGTAGTATGATGTCCTTGTTTCTAACAGGTGAGTAATATTCTATTGTGTAAATATACTACAATTTTTTAATCCATTCTTTAGTTGAGGGACATCTAGGTTGTTTTCAGTTTCTGGCTATTACAAATAATGCTGTTATGAACATAGTTGAGGAAATGTCTTTGTGATTTGGCGAAGCATATTTTGGGTATATGCCCAGGTTGGGTATAGCTGGGTCTGGGTCTTGAGATAAAAGTATTCCCAATTTTCTGACAAAGCACTAGATTGATTTCTAAAGTGGTTGTACACTCCCACCAACAATGGAGGAGTGTTTCCCTTTCTTCACATCCTTTCCAGCATGTGCAGTCACTTGAGAATTTTTATCTTAGCTATTCTGACAGGTGTAAGATGAAATCTCATAGTTATTCCCTTTCTCTACATCCTTGCCAGCATGTGCAGTCACTTGAGTTTTTTTTTTTTAATCTTAGCTATTCTGACAGGTGTAAGATGGAATCTCAGTTATTTGATTTGCATTTCCCTTATGTAAAGTGAGGATTTTTTTTATATTTATATGAACCTTATATTGGCCAAAATCATATGAAGCAAGAAAATGATGAAGATGGAATTCAAATGTAGGTCTCAGTCATTTGCTTGTCCTATTCATGTGTCATAGACTAAGTTTCCCTACTCTGTCACCAGAATAGCAGCAGAGTTAATTAAAACAGGGAAGTGGGCTAGGATAAATTTACTATTGTGTATGAGTGTTATCAGTGGAAACAATGGAAACATGAGGTATCTAGAAATGTAAAATAACAGAGAAATCTTAAGGTCCCTTACATATATGAAGGGTAGGGATAAAACCAAATAAAGAAAAGGAGGAGACACTTGGGATTCAAGAAAACTATTGCTAAAAAAAAAAAAAAAAAAAGGATGGAAATTACCTCATGCTCTGCTCTCCCAATGGTGGACATCTAAGATTCTTTATAGTCTCCAAGGCTGTGCCCATCTCATCTCAAGACAGGGGGCAAATAACATGAATTTATGCATCCACCCAGGTTAGCGCCCAAAAGAAGGGTAGAGTGGATACCAAAGAACAGAGAGAGCCATTCCTCTAGCTGTGTGCTAATCACTCTCATAGATGAATCAGTTTAAAAGAGTTGTATTGCAATGAACTTCATCAACTTTTGAGGAACTTGGAAGTATAATTGAAAGCTATTTGAGCCATTTCCTAGGCAAGGGACTTGTGCATCAATCAGAGAATTCAACCAAGGATGAGAAGAAAGAGCCTTCTAATATCATCAAGAATGTGATTTTGGGGGAAATGACTATTATAAAAAGTGGGAAAAGAAGTAACAATAGAGACAAGGCATGGGACCAAAGAAGTTTGATTTTTTTTTAATGCTGAAAGGACTGTCATGACCACACCAGAAGACAGCTGAGGTAAGATTTTGTAACAGTAAATGCACAAAAAAGGTCTTTTGCTGTGTGAAATATGTCTATATCTATTAACAGTACTTTCTCATTTTGAACATAGTAATTCAATCTGAGTTAAGATAATACTGAGCATGTATTTGAGTTGAGATGTTCTTTGCTTTCATTCTTCCTTCAATACAGTCTAGTTGTGTTTCCATAATATGGAGACCAAATGGGAAAAGGACAGAAACAGAGGGAGAAACTGTAGCATAAATTGAGAGTTTACAGGACTCACTCAAACCAACTCAGTTGCATAATATCAGACTACATGCTGGAAGACTGAAAGCAACTACTTGATCAGAAAGTTAACACTTTAGAACAGAATGAATTTGAGCCAGGCCAATATGTTAACCTGTCTATGGCCAGATCCGTAAAATTTACCATTTTCACCTGAAACATCCTCACCTGTACATGCTTACAATTTCTGGGTCAGCTCAATAATCCTCTAGAATGTTACTTCTTTATCCAAACAATGTTGAAATGATCTGTGCTTCATCAGCCGTGTCAAATTTTCCAAACTAGCATGCTGTGTCCTCTTGGAAACACTGCTGGGCATTCTAAAGTAAGCGATCCTTAGTGCCAGCCCTCCTTCTTTTGATTCTCCTGCCTCCTGCCCCCCTTCTTCTTGAGCTTTTATGAATTTAATATGACCATACAACTTTCCTGCTAATGTCAAGATGTTCATGCAGCCTAAGAGGAAAAAAGTATTATTTCCCATGGAAGTGCTGAAAATAACTCCATTTTTAAAATTTTTGAATGGTGGTATGTTGTATCATCTAGAGGTATCTAGAGGTAGTCAAAGCATGATCTCTTAAGGGATACTTATTTCTACAGATATTTAAAAGAGCTGAAATTTAGTCAATTAATTTAAACATTGGATGTCTTAGCATTAAACCTTTATTTCTACCTTTTCTTGACATGTTGCCAGCTTCAGTCACAGTAGGTCTGCCTTTAGAAGGAACTAATCAGGTATGGATTCATGCTGTGCTTTTGTTTTAGGCTGAGACATTGGATTTCTTTCATGGTACAATTTCTTTCACAATACTAGTGATTGTAATATTTAATTTTGTTCTATTTCTCATCAGCTGTCCATCAACATTTTATTTTTTCTGCAATCATCCACTACATTGTGATGTGTAATGCATCCTAAGTTACACATTTGTGCTGTGGGCCCAAACTTATATTTGTACAGACTCTACAAACGGTTTCAGCTCAGACTTTCTTAAAGTCACATGAAGACCTAGACAAATGACCGTGATATTACTCAATAATCTAAATAGCCTTTTAGGAAAACGTAGAAACACCTTATTATTGGGGCTTTCTGTTGTTTATGCATTTGTTTCATAAATGCTAATTGGTTCAGTATACCACTTCTGTCTTCTGAGTATAGAGTTTCATATGAATTTACTGAAGGAACAAAAGACAGATAAATTTGTGACAGAATGGGGCTGGATTTACCATGTTGCAGTGTTACCAAATATTGTTTTCTATTCTGGAATAATTGCAGTGCACTTAAAGATCAAAGCAACAATAGCCATTTGAATGTGGCTTATTTTCCAAAACTCACTGTAGCTGGGTGTTCCTGTCACCCTGACATCCAGGACAGCCAGGAAGTTGCACAATTCAAGCTGAGGAAACAAAAGAACTACAGCTTAAATTGGTCCATTTAGATTTCTCCTCACCCATTTTTCTTATTTATTAGGATTTCCATGGCCTGGAGCTTTGTTTTGTTTGCTTGTTTGCTTTGGTACTACCACAGGTCAGAGTTGTATGGTGGCCTGAGAGAATCAATTCATTTGGAACATCAGTTATCATAATAGAGAGTACTAAGAACTATTAATTATTACCATTATTATTTTCTGTGGAGTCATATCACTAGGTAAAGCCAAAGGTCATATCTCAGAACAGCAGTTTTAAATGCATAAGATGAAGTACTCAGGATTTGCAAAGGAAGCAATTATACTGATAGATAGTAAAAAATAAAATTAAATCCTCAACTGTAGGTGGATGATGTAACTCAGCTGTAGAAAACTGGCCAGGCTTATCCAAGGCCCTGGATTTGATGTGGTGCTATGGCTGGCACAATAAAAAAACAAACAACTTACCATAAAATGTGATCTCTGACCACAGGAAATGCTCCCTGGCCTCTATATACACGTGAATCTATACACAAATTTACAAAAATATTATTTAATTATGATAGAGATATTTAGTATGGTTTTTTGATGAATTAGTAAATAGGCATGATTATGATATTTAGTCTATCACATTTTAGGGTAGGTTAAAGGAAATGCTTAATTTCAGTTAAAATCTAGAAAGAGGAGTCTCTGTCTGTCTATCTATCTATCTGTCTACTGTCTGTCTGTCTATCATCTGCCTTTTGTTCTTTCTTATCTATCTCTGTATCTTCACAGACACTTAAATTACATTACGGATCTATGGACCCAGAATTAAATACAAAAAAAAAAAAATTAAACACTTCAGTATGCCATACTGGTGGCAAAAAAAAGTCATTTGGGATTTTAGAATCCTGACCTAACTACTTGTCAGGTTATGTCCACTGGCAATAACCTCTTTCCTACAGCTATGATACAGATATATAGAGACCTCTACAGAGAGTCTGTCCACGAACCTCTAACCTCCTAACAGACAGGTTTGTTGCCTGGGTTTCAGCAGAGTAGTAGGCACCATTCTTTCTTTCACAAGAAAATGACATACTCTAGGACAGCCCTAGTGGCATATGTATGCACATTCATATAGTACTCACATTAGATGTACCTTTTCTCTTCACTGTTCCTACACCCTTGAAGGTATACATTTCTTCTTGCCAATGCAAAGCTCCTGCCTTCTTGCTACCTCCTTGGAATCAGAGACAGCCTGACTACAGGAAACAACCTCCTACCTCTGAAATCTGTAAGAAGGGACTCACCCTCTGGCTTGTGGGCCTGAACTCTCATCAGAGCTCCCTCTGTGCTGTGTGTTTATGCCATTATGGACTCTTCTCATAAATCTCTTACCAAAAGGAGAAACCACCTCAATGTCATCCTTGAGCCCCAAATCTGAAACCTTCCATGGAATAAGATTAGAGAACAGTCAATCTATCTAGGCCTATGGAGCAATATACATGCATGCATACATACATACATACATACATACATACATACATACATACATAATACATACATAGAGAGAGACAGAGAGTGACAAAGTCAGAGAGACTTAAAGAGACAGACATGGAGATTTAAATATACTATTGATGAACCTTATTATCTATTTAGACAAAGACAAAGAATGATTGAACTTGTAATTTTCCAGAGAGCTGATTGATCTTCCTACCATTGAACTGGTTAATTTCTTGGTCTAACAGTGATGTTCAAAGGCCAGTTTCCTAAATAAAGTTGTCTGGTGAGGCCAAGGAATGAGAGTAGTACAAAGATTAGACACATTGCTCCATCAGTCTAGCAAACAAGCTATGTGGGTTCTAGCATGCATAAATTCCAGCTTTTCATTTTGTTAATAGGGAAGCCAGAGTTCTCTCTGTGTGTTCTTATTCTTCTTAATGAAATAATTTAATGATGGTCTGAGAGAAAAAAAAACCTCAAGAACAAATGTAATAGAGTTCAAAAGAAAGAGGCATGGCAGGCAAGCTGGCCCAGAAGAAGATGGAAAAGAGGAAGACAGGGAACCATGTTGTTTGTAAGGCACATGGTGGGGGGTGGTGGTGAAGAATAACCTTACAAATAAGACAATGAGAAAGCTGTAATGTCTGGGAAAGCAAGTCCAGGCTTTGACAAGAAACTGCTAAGGGAAAGAGAGGTAAGACAATGACGAAGTTATGCTTTTCTGAGTAAGGACTCAGGAAAATGGATTGGTTTAACATGGTATCCCACAGCAGAATTTGGATTCTGGGAAGAGTTCAACCCCATCTCTTAAGTATGGCATAATATGAATCAACGTTCCTGAGAAGTGGTCTCTTGGCCCAACTGGATTAACTCATGGGGGAGGAGACAAAGGTGTATCTCCTCACAGACATAGATTCTATTCTTTTGAACAGAAAGAGTCCTTCAATGGATCTATAAAGTTTTATAGAAGTATATTGCAGAGCTAGCATCATTTGTTTGATTTTGGAGAAAAAAATACCAAGCCTATGCTCTTTATTTTTCTTTTTTTAAAAAATATGTTTATTTATTTATTCAAGTTGCATCTCAATCACAGTACCCTCCCTCCATTTCCTCCCAGTCCCACTCCCCAACTCTGACCCCCTCTCCCACCTGTCCTAGTCCTTCAATGTGGGGTGTCCCCACAAATCAGCCCCCTCAGTTTATCAGTCACATGAGGGCTAAGAGCTTCTTCTTGCTCTGGGGCCCAGCATGGCAGCTCTACCAAGGTAAAGTGTCCCATTAACAGATAACAAAGTCCATGTTCCTGTTGATTTGGGTCTGTTGGTTGTAGGATAGTTATCCTGTAGTGCATGGCTAAAATCCAGTTATAAGTGATTATGTGGCATTTGTATCTTTCTGGCCTGGGTTAACTCACTCGGGAGGAGTTTTTCTAGTTCCATCCATTTGTTTGCAAGTTGCATGACTTCCTTGTTTCTGACAGCTAAGTAGTATTCCATTGTGTAAATGTATTACAGTTTTTTAAATCCATTTTTTGGTTGAAGGACATCTTGGTTGTTTCCTGTTTATAGTTACTACAAATAAAACTGCTATGAACATAGGTGAGGAGATGTACTTGTGGTTTGGTGAGGAATCTCTTGGATTCGTGACCAGGAGTGATATGGCTGGGTCATGAGGTAGAGCTATTCCAAATTTTCTAAGATATCACTGGACTGATTTCCATAGTAGCTGTACAGGTTTTCACTCCCACCAGCAATGGAAGAGTGTTCCCCTTTCTCCACCACCTCACCAGCATGTGCTGTCATTTAAATTTTTGATCTTAGCCATTCTAAAAGTGTGAAATGGAATCTCAGAGTCATCTTGAGTTGCATTTCTCTGATGACTAAGGATGTTGAGCATTTCTTCAAGTGTTTCTAGGCCATTAGAGATTCCTCTTTTGTTAATTGTTGTTTTAGCTCTGTACTCCATTTTTTATTGGATTATTTGGTTTCTTGGTGTTTAGTTTCTTGAGTTCTTTGTAAATTTTGGATATTAGCCTTCTGTTGGATGTGGGGTTGATGAAGATCTCTTCCCAAATTGTAGGCTGCCATTTTGTTCTAATGACAGTGTCCTTTGTCTTACAGAAGTTTTTCAGTTTCATAAGGTCCCAAGAATAAATTGGTACAGTAAGACTGTTGTTATTCACAGTTTTTAACATGAAGCCCCTGCACCCAAACACCAAGCATCCAGGACTTACCTTTCACAGTTCTGAGTTGGACTGACTCTAATTATAGTAGCGAGGGGGCAGATAAAGAGTCAGGAAGATATCTGTGTTTCATACACATATATGGCACACTGCTTACCTGAAAAGAGTTAAAAAATCTCCTCAAACTATTATTCTTCTTTATGAACCCAACAACAACAACAAAAGATTCCTAATGACCCATTGCTGTGCACATAGATCTTTACATCACACTATCCTCATCAGAGAAGGTTATTCTTGCAGTGCATGGAAATTAACACAGAGACTGACAACAGGACAATGTGCAGAGAGTAAGAGACTTTGGAACACTCAGTCCTAAATGGGATATCTGTATGACACTCCCAGGGCTCAGGGTTTATGTGGAAGATGGGGACTGCAAGATTTTAAGAACCAGAGGTGGATAGCCACTTTCAAATGAAAAAGTAGTTTTCTCTTAGGGAATCTCACTAGAGAAACAAGTTTAAGGGTAGGTAGGCTGCATGCCCAGCTATAGATGGCCAACAGAAAAGGAACTCAATGGCATCTTTGGAGGTTCCTTGTCTCATATGTCATGTCAGGGCTTTGTTTACTTTTAAGTTTTATCTTATTTTCAATTTTTATTCTGTTTATATTTTCCCTCTCCTTTTACCCTAAAGATCTTTGAGTATACATTATAACTTCTAGTCTAGTGTTTTTATGGGATTCTTGAGTGTGTGAACGAGTGGGTCTTTGCACCTATGTCTGTTTTTTGTACTTTTCTTGTGCTCTTTCCCTTCTGTTTCTTTGTTGTGTCCTTTTCTAATGTGTTAATATGTGTTCTATCTTATTATTTTTTATTTTATTATATCTCTCAAAATCATGCCTGTTTTTTCACGAAAGGAGGTAGATCCAGATGGGACAGAAGGTAGGGAGGAACTGAGAGGAATAGAGAGGGGAAACTGTAATCAGGATATGTTATATGAGAAAAAAATCTATTTCAAATAAAAAGGGAAAAATAGACAGAGGTAATAGATGATTTTTTTAAGGAAACGACATTTTCCATATACAACAGGACTGATATACATATGAACTCACAGAGACTATGATAGCACAAGACCTGTACAAGTTCAATCTAGACAAATCTCAACATAAGGAGGAGAAGGACACAGAGTCCCACCCCTGGCGAAGGAAGAAGCTATTTGCAAATGGAGTTACATAGGATATATAGGCCACAATCCAGATGGTCCTATGCTCAGAAGTAGTGTAGCTAACACAACTAAGACTCCATGTTTTCTAGTTTCTTTTTCTTTTTTTGTTTGTTGTTTGTTTGTTTTAACAGAAAGAGAGAACCTCAAGTTCAGTGAACAGGAAAAGAGGAAGGATCTGGGAGGAGTTTTGGGGTGCAAAAGAATATGATCCAAATATACTGTATGAAATTCTCAAAGTATACAACAAAATATTGCCCTGTAAAAAGAGCTTTTATTTAAAGTAGATGCATATTTTTGAAAAAGACCCTCTTATACAAAACATCTTTAGAATAGTTACCATATCACAGTGTTCAATAAGTGTTTATTATGTTTTTCTCAGTAATAACAGCTTTTTAAAAGGCTGATTAGCCAATCTGAAAGTTAAGCAGGGAGGAAGGGGTCACTTGTCACTGCCTCCTCTCCTGTCAAGCCACCCAAAATATTATGCTCTCGCTGTTTTGTTTAACTTGGGCTGAGTTAACTTTGTAGAGTAACAGGGAGGGAGCCTTGGGCTCATTAAGAAGAAACTTCAAAAACCCTCTGGCTTTGGGGCTTTCTTATGTTATTCCACCTCAAACCAGAGGGTATGAGAGATGGTAAGATTAGAGAAGGTTTTGCCTTGGCTGTTCTTTTACTGAATGGCTTCACAAATGCCAATTGAAATAATTATCAAGCTATTATGATGATTTGCATTAAAAATGGTAACTTAAGCAAGCCTTGCCTGTGTGTGAAGGGCAGCTGGGGGAGTAGCATGTAATGTTATAAAAGAACCATTGAAGCCATAGCAGCTTCTTGGCTTCCTGATGATTACCACACAGCAGTTCACAAAAAGGTTATTCTTCCAGCTCTATTTATACTCACAGTGGTTACCGTTTGTGCACCAAGCACACCCATTCCAAGTACCGATTCCTGCCTCTACCCAAATGAGCTTCTGGAGGTGATGATGCAATGCCCCCACCCAGGCAGAAGAGAAGGCTTCTCAAGAGCACTTCCTTTGACAGGGTCACGAAGATATCAGAGACTATGGGTACCAGTGCTTTCTGTTTTAACTTTATTATTATTTATATCTTCATTGTCTCATACAGGTAGACAATTATCCTTGTTCCTCCTTTAGACTGTATATTGTTGAACAAGGAAAGATGGCGTGGCAATCAAATTTTCAGTTAACTTGTCCACTTCCTCCTTGAAGCAAATGAACACCTTATAAATAAACATCTGTAAATGATGGTTTTATGAGCACCTCACTCTGCTAGAGAAAAGATATGGTAGACAAGGGAAGTGAAAGTATCAGAACCAGCATTGTTAATGGTCCAGGAAGTAGCTCTGCAGCAATTAGTTGAGAGCCTACAGAGCCCTGGCAGCTAGCACACAAACCATACTTGACATTATTTTTTTGCAGATGACCAAGAATTTATAGAGCAGTTCCAGCAAACCAGCACCACTGATTCTCAAGCCTAATGTGCCCAAAAGATTACCCCATGAGACTGGTCAATATTTCAATCTTCTTTGCACAAAATTACCCCAGGAGATCGACCAGTATTTGGTTTCATAAATGCCATCTCAGAAGTGTGATTCAACAGATTTCTTGTTGAACCACTAATGTGAACTTTAAGTAACCTCGGGGCAGTTCTGATACAGAAAGGAGAAAAAAGTACCTTTCTTAAAGGTAAGTTGGTATGGTAATGTTGCTTGTTAGGTTTCCCATCAATGTCATAGATCTCTGTGGTGTACTTAAATAAAGTAGCTATACTATTCCCTTCTTCTGTATAAGAATGTATTTTTCTTTTTAAGTGATTGGTATGTCATAGCGTGCTGACAAGATATTTAGAGTAGATTCTTCTTACGGGAGGAAATAGAGTACAGTCCCCATCAAACTACCACAGCAACTCGTTTTTAGGTGAGGTAAAGTGGTGTTTGGGCTATGGCTCATGATATCTATTACACACTTCTCTCAAACTTTTATGAGAACTTTTTTATTATTTTAGCAGAACCTTTTGGAGCATTCTTGTTTGCAACATATATTTGCACTAGCAGTCCCCATAGGTTTAAAAGATATAGCTACATTTGTCTATACAGGTGTTCAAATGTCACAGCATCATTTGTTTAAACAAATGCATACTGTGACATCATTAAGAAAATACTCCTATAAATAAACAATGTAAATATAAAACAAGCACACTTCAGAATCTCACGACTTGTTAAGTTTATCTTCTTCTATATAGTAAGCTATATCTTCTCCAAAGTGCAGAGACACGCCAAGCAGGAGGAGCAACTTTTCATGCACGGAACTTAGAAAAAGTTGAACTCTTTAGTTTCTTCAATAGGAAAAAAATGGACAAAGCATTTTCACTTGTATGCCATTTGCCTGTGTGTCTGCCTTCCTCTGGAATGCTTACTGACTCTAAATGTCCATCAGGTACATTTCCTGAATGGAGAGAGGTCCTACTGCATTAGGATGTCATTATAGGCTAGATTTCACCAGCTGGCAGAGTTGATGGAGCACAAATCTTTCCTAGTTCTTTGACAGAGTGGCTTCTCTCTGATGTGCAAGAACCAGGATGGATATAAGACAAAGAGCATCCCCACCTAAAGAAGAAAAGTCCACAGAAGCCAAGGTCTCTGAATAGGAAAGTTGAAATTTCTTAAGTTTAAGTGTGGTTTTCTCTGACTTAAAATATTAAAAGTGTGACAAATGAGCTATACATAGTCCCGTGCAGGGAAAAAGCTGTTTTCACCCATGTTCTTTATTCTGGGAGATGAGTTAGTCTTGTCATGATGAATAAGCCTCTATATTATATGCCTGTGGGAAAAGTGGCAGCCCTGAAAACACAGGAATTTTTTTTGAGATGTCCTTCGAGAACACCAGAGCCTTTCTCACACCTTGCATGAGGTTTTAACTCAGGAGTTAGGATCCCACAAGGTCACAGTCATACAAAATATCTAAGGTCTCAGTGGCTTCCAGGTTTTTGTCTCATGAAGAAATTCATGGACCACAGAGACTGAATACTAGAGAAGTTGATTATGGATTTGTTAGTTGGGAAACTGAGGTTCTGTTTAGGGGTTATTGGACTTGCAGATAAAATAATTTCTAGACTGACACTAAAGGAAGCTAGAGAACAACTTTACTAGAGATTAAAGGTAAACCAACAGCCCAATCAAGTTGTAATTCTTGAAAAATCAGATGGGAAATTAGGAGGAAGAACAGTACAGATAAGGCCACACGGTTTGAAATGGAAGTTGACAAGAAGCCGTAAGACAAAAGTAGCAGGTAACTTCAAGGAAAGTTGATAAAGCCCAGTGCAAAGAATACTATACTTAGCCTTTTGTCAGTACCCCAAAAAAGGAATAAAGATAAGTAAAAGACAATGTTCAGCTTTTTAAGTCCAACCTCGGAAGAGCCAACAGACTGCAGATGCTCCACAGTACTGTCTGATGGGAGCTGTGCAAGGACTTGCCCCAAGAACAGGCTTCTGGAGGGGAGAAGTGCACTATGTCTTTAATGGAGAATTCTTCCTCTCACTTCCTTTTGATAGCTTAGAATGCAGGGTCTCCACTCTGGGCTACAGAGTGAACTCTGGCTATTGCTCTGACACCTTGACCTTTGCATATGATAATATAAATGCCAAGGAATGCCAAAGCTGCTGTTCACATTTTTAGTGTTACTAAGGAAACATATGACTGGGTCCAAACCTTCAATAGCTCTCTACTTTAGCAGATTCATAGGTCGGAACTTAGGGGCCAGTAGAGTTCCTGTATAGCAGAGTAGATTTCCAAGGATGAGGTACCATTGAGGTACTAGTCTGGGTGGCTTCAAAAGGATTTATAGTAGAAAAGGGGATGAGAGAGGGTTGAGCTCGTCAGTTCATCTTGCCTAGTCAAATGCCTCCTGTCAGCTTCAGTCAAGTCTTCACAGATAGCTTCCAGGCAAGGGTCAGAGATAGAAAGGAAGCAGGAATCCAAACTCTCTTCTGGAATTCTTGGTCTCCAGGAAGGACATTCTCAGAACTGTTGGTTCTCTACCCTAGCCAATCAGTTTCCATCTTCTGGTCTCTTCACTCAGAGACCTCAACATAGGTATTGCGTGATAGACTGAGACATACTCCAGCCGGACTTGCTGAGGAGACCTACAGTGAATTTGAACATCTCGTTACAATCCTGCTAAATTGAAAGTTTGCAACAGATTATGTTTAAAGATAGAATTAACTTTTTTATCTTATTTCATGCTACACTTCATTTAAATCATTTTCAACTACCTGTGTGAAGAGCTGCTTGCTTGCCAAGCAACACAAAGTGTAAGAGTAGAAAAAGAATGAATTGTAGGTGACTAATAAGTGCTGAGAAGAGGAGAACTAATCTTCAGAGAAGAGTACATCAAGGGGTTATCCAATATAGAATGATCAACTCTGGAAACATACCTACAAGAAACAGTATAGAGAAGGTTTTTATTTACATATGATATATTTATGAATATACATGTACATACAATTAATTAAAACAAGAGGCTATGAATTTGAAAGAAAACAATGAGAAATATATGGGAATGTTTAGAGGAAGGAAAATGGAATGATGTAATCATACTATAATTTCATATATACATATATGTATATATAGAGAGATAGATAGAGAATGTAAAAAACAATAAAATGAAAAAAAAGAGAGCCCTCTAAAACAATGTCCGTCCAAAATCTTAAAGAAATCTGAATACTAATGGTAGCTTGGTGTGTTTTCAGGAGCCAGACAGAAACCACAACTATTCAACAAGTGCATTGTATAGGACAGGAGAATACTGTGAGCCCCACAGAAACTCAGCCAGGGCTCATTTCTAGTAACTGTCCCATCTGGGACATCCTGACTATAAATTACTTTTTATCTAACCCTTAACTTTATATAGACAAAATTCTAAAATGTTTTACTTTATGTATCTTGTATCATTTAACATAGTTGTGAGATTTGCCTGTAGTATTGAAAATAGTGATAATATAGTGTTTCCTGTCTAGTATATACAAAATACTTCCTAAGTATTGACTTTGAGTAGGCAGGTCTTCTAGATGTAAGCACTTGAGAGATAGATGGTTCTAAAAGCTTTAAGCAGAAGCCTTTAAAATAAATTATAGGTGTCCATTGAATTAAATCTTCTGTGGAAGAAAAGGAAGAAGCAAAACAAAGTAAATGACTAAGAAGATATTGCGTCTACTTAAGGTTTAAGGAAATAAGAGCGTGTTGAGGAAATGCGTGTGTCTGAATGTTTTGCTTTCAAATTTTATCAGCAGTTTAGGATTTCTCTCTGTCTCTGTCTCTCCGTCTCTCTCTCTCTGTGTATGTGTCTCTGTGTGTGTGTGTATGTGTCCGTGTGTGTGTATGTGTCTGTGTGTATGCGTCTGTGTGTCTGTGTATGTGTATGTGTCTCTGTGTGTATGTGTGTGTGTCTGTGTGTGTATGTCTGTGTCTGTGTTTATGTATGTGTATGTGTGTGTGTATGAGTGTGTATGTGTCTGTGTGTGTGTGTGTGTGTGTGTCTGGGTGTGTGTGTATGTGTCTGTGTGTGTATGTGTGTGTCTGTCTGTCTGTGTGTTTGAGTGTGTGTGTCTGTGTGTATGTATGTGTCTGTGTGTGTATGTGTCTGTGTGTGTGTGTCTGTGCCTGTGTATGTCGTGTGTGTGTGTCTGTGTGTCTGTGTATGTCGTGTGTCTGTGTGTGTGTGTCTGTGTCTGTGTGTGTGTATGTGTCTGTGTGTGTGTGTCTGTGTGTGTGTCTGTGTGTGTGTCTGTGTGTATGTGTCTGGTGTGTCTGTGTGTGTCTGTGTGTGTGCATGTGTCTGTGTGTGTATGTGTCTGTGCGTGTGTGTGTGTCTGTGTGTGTTTGTGTCTGTGTATGTCTCTGTGTGTGTGTCTGTGTGTGTGTGTGTCTGTGTGTGTGTATATGTCTGTGTCTGTGTTTGTGTGTGTGTCTGTGTGTGTCTGTGTGTCTGTATGTGTGTGTCTGTGTGTGTGTATGTGTCTGTGTATGTCTCTGTGTGTGTATGTGTCTGTGTGTCTCTCTATGTGTCTGTGTGTGTCTGTGTTTGTGTGTGTGTATGTGTCTATGTGTGTGTATGTGTCTGGGTGTGTGTGAGTGTGTATGTGTCTGTGTGTGTGTGTGTCTGTGTGTGTGTGTTTGTATGTGTCTGTGTGCATGTGTGTGTGTGTGTGTGTGTGTGTGTGTGTGTGTGTTATACATGGCATGAAAATTTCTCTCTATCCTGGCATGGGTATTATTAGTGCATACTTGTTTAGGTTTTGTTTGGGCAGCCACATTGACGAGGTATCATGGGAAAAAAAAACTTTCCTGTCATTTCTAGAAGGCACAGTTTTTCAGCTTATTTTCTTGTCCTTTGGCTCTTACAATCCTCCTGATAATTCTTTTGTGATATTTCTTTAGCCTTAGCTTCAACATTTACATAATAGTTATATCAACTGGGGCTGGGAATCCCATGATCAATTGATCCCTGCATTTTGACCTGTTGTGGCTTTTCTGTGATGATCTCTTTCTACTACAGACAGAAGCTTCTTTGATGAAGAATGAGAGCTACATTTATTTTTGGGTAAAATAAATATTTAGGTTGAACTTGGGAATTATGCTTCTTTAGTAAAGTAGGTTGTCCTCTAAGATCCATGTCCTTAGGTAGTTGGCTAGAATTCCAGTACAATGTATCAATTCCAATACAAGATCTGATTTCCAGTACAAGGTCTGACTTCTCTTCTGAGTGGGTCTTAAGTCCTACTAGACAGCTGTGGGTTACCATCAACATATGAGTCACAACTGCACCTTGGAGATATCTTAGCATGTGGCTCATTGTTGCAATTCACAGGCATCAGTCTGACACCCTGGGCAGTTTGTACAGTACTTTCTGATACTATGAAAGTTATTTCTCACAAAGGAAGCTTTTATGTCAGACACATCTTGGGTCCTGCAGTACCTCTGTTCCAAAGTACATGGTGTCTTCAACAATAAAGAGAGAGAACCAAGAAGAATGGCAATAGCCAATAATGTTTTGGTGTAGTCTCTTAGACTACCCTGACCAATTACTCAGAAGGGGATTTCTCACAGCTAGTACTGGAGTTTGGGAGTTTTTGTTAGATGTTTCACAGCTCTTGGGAGCAACATTGTCAACTTAAGTACGATATGCTCATTTTAGTTATACATCTATATATACCTATCTATACCTATATCTACACATGTAATTTGTAGTAAATAAAATAATATAACTCCTTATTTTTTTCAAATATCCTTAGTGTTATTTTACCTCCCTCTATATTAATCTCTCACAAATTGCAGTCCCCCATCACACTCCTAACATGGTAACTTTCCTACGTACTCCAGGCTATATATGCTCGTCTGAAAATTTGGACCTAGTAAAGACAAATGAGAAGAGGATTGTGGCATTTGTCTTTCTTGTCTAAGTTATATCATTCAGTATGATACTTTCTAGCTCTAGCCTTCTCCCTGAAAAGCTCATGATTTCATTTTTCATCACAGGTAAAGAGTATTTCAAGGCCCTATGTACCATGTTTTCACTATCTATGCATTGTTTGGAGGACATTTATGTTGTTTCCATTTCCTAAATACTGAGTAGAAGTTTTTGCAGGCCGGGCGGTGGTGGCGCACGCCTTTAATCCCAGCACTTGGGAGGCAGAGGCAGGCGGATCTTTGTGAGTTCGAGGCCAGCCTGGTCTACAAAGCGAGTCCAGGACAGCCAGAGATATTCAGAAAAACCCTGTCTCAAAAAAAAAAAAAAAAAAAAAAAAAAAAAAAAGAAGTTTTTGCAGAATAAGATATCAAGTCCTTTGGACATATGCCAAAGAATGGTATAGGTGTGTCATATAGTAGATTAATTTTCAGCTTATCTGACAGAGGGCTAATATCCAAAATTTACAAAGAACTCAAGAAACTAAATCCCAAGAAATCAATAATCCAATCAAAAAATGGGGAACAGAGCTAAACAGAGAATTCACAAAGGAGAAATCCCTAATGGCTGAGAGAAACTTGACGAAATGCTCAGCATCCTTAATCATCAGAGAAATGCGACTTAAGATGACTCTGAGATTCCATCTCACACCTGTCAGCATGACTAAGATAAAAAGCTCACATGACAGCACATGCTGGTTAGGTTGTGGAGAAAGGGGAACACTCCTCCATTGCTGGTGGGAGTACAATGCATAAAAAAAAAGAAAACAAAACTGTGGTTCATCTACACAATGGAATTCTACTCAGCCATCAGAAACAATGAAATCATGCAATTTTCAGCCAAATGGATGGAACTAGAGAAGCTCATTCTGAGTGAGCTAACCCAGACTCAGAAGGATGCACATGGCATCTATTCACTTATAATTGGGGTTTAGCCATATGGTACAGGATAACTATACTACAGCCAACGCACCAAAAGGAACAGGAACATAGACTTTGTTTCCTGTCAATGAGAAACTTTGCCCTAGTGGTGCTGCCTTGTAGGCCCCCAGCGTAGGAGGAGGCTCTTGGCCCTCATATGACTACTGAACTGGGGCAGGGGACTGATATGTAGGGACATTCAACTCCAGAGGAGTGGGATGGAAGGGATAGGGGGTAGAGGGTGGGAGGGTAGGTCTGGGAGGGGTGGAAAGAGGGCACTGTGATTAAGATGTAACCTGAAGTAATAAATAAATATTTTTAAAAACGAGTTCTCAACACAGATTTCCAAAGTGGATACAACAGTTTGCAATCCCAGCAACAGTGAGTGAGGGTTTCCCTTTCCCTACATCTTCCTTACCAGTTGTTGTTGGTTGTTTTATTGATCTTAGCCATTCTGACTGAGCTAGGATGAAATCTCAAAGTTGTTTTGTTTTGGATTTTGTTCATTGATATGGAAGATGAATAATCTTTGAGATATTAGCCATTTTTCTTCTTTTGAGAATTCTCTATTTAAATCTATGGCCTATTATTATTTAATATTTGAGTTATTTTTTCTCTTCTGAGTTATTATTATATAATGGGTATTAATCCTTTCTCAGATGTAGGTGACAGAAATCCTCTCCTACTCTCTAGACTTTCACTTGATGGATTGTTTCCTTAGCTGTGCAAAAGGTTTTTAAGTTTCTTGAGGTCCCACTTGTCAATTAGCACAAATAAATTTGGAAAAAAGAAGAGCAAATAAAACTCAAATTCATTAGATAGTGTGAAATATTTTTTAAAACAGCAGAAATTAATGTAATAGAAACACAGAAAAACAGTACAAAGATTCGACAAACCTAATAACTTGTTCTTCGAGTAGATAAAGATTCCATAGACCTTTGGCCTACCTAATCAAATAAAGAAAACACACACACACACACACACACACACACACACACACACATTTACAGAATCAGAAATGAATGGGTAAACGTTACAATACTCACCAAATATATTCAGAATATTAAAAATGAATATTGTAAAATTCTGTACTCTATCAAGTTGGAAAAGCAAAAATAAATGTTTGAGGTTCAAGATTCATCAAAACCACCAAAATTAAACCACAAAAATATTGATTACCTAAACAGGCTCATAACAAAGACTGAAACAACAGCAAAAAATTTCATGACTATAAAAATCCCAGACCCAAAGTATATTTCTACCCAACGTACAAAGAAGACCTGCAATCAATCCTTCTTAAACTATTAGAAAGACACACACACACACACACACACAGAGAGAGGGGGGGGGAGGAGGACTTCCAAACTTCTTCTATGAATCCAGTGTTACTCTAATACTGTAACCAGGTAAAAAGATACAACATAAAAAGAAAATTAGAAGCCAATAATCATGATAAGAATAGATTCAAAATTTTTCAATAAAGTATTTGGAAAAAACAAAGCATATATCAAAAAGATTATCATCTATCACCAAGTTGACATTTTCATGGAGATGCAGGGATGGTTCAACATACACAAGGCAATCCAATAATAAATTGCATAAATGGACTTAAAGACAAAAATCACATCATCATCTCAATAGATGAAGGAAAAAGCCTTTAATAAAATCCAAGTTCCCTTCCTGATAAAAGTTCTAGAGAGAATAGATATGAAGGGAAAATATTTCAATATAAGTAAGGCTATATATGACAAATCTACAATCATTATTTCCTGAAATGGGGAAAACTTGAGTAAGTCCTATTACAATCACAAATGAGACAGAATTGTCCACTGTCTACTCTATTTCAATATAGTAGTGGAAGACCTAGTTGAAATAAGATAAGAGAAGGAAATTAAAGGGCTACAAATAGAAAAGGTAGAGAAATCACTAATATTTGTAGATTATATATTATGCATAAGAGATCCAAAAATTCCACAAGAAAGTAATAAAAAAGATGAACAATTTGAACAAAGTGGTATAATATAGAATTAACTTGCAACAGTCAATAGCTTTTCTTTACACCACTAATGAATTCTCTGAGCAGGTTATCAAGGACACAACACAGTTCCACTTGTGATAGCTTAATAGAAAATAAAATATCTAGGAATAGACTCAACTAAGGAAGTGAGAGACTTCAACAACAGAAATTATAAATCTTTAAAGAAAGAGATTTAAAAAAGATACTAGAAAATGGGATATCATCCCATGCTCATGGATAGGTAGTAGTAATATAGAGAAATGATTATTCTACTACAAGCCATTTAAAGACTCAGTGCAATCCCAATCAATGACTCCATTGCATTCCTCACAGAAATTTAAAAAAAGTGTTAAAAATCTTATGGAATCACAAAAAGTCCCTGATAGCCAAACAAACAAACAAAAAAGAAAACAAAACCAAAACTCAATACTGGAAGAATTATTATTCTGGATTCAAAAATTATTATAGAGTTATAGTAGTAAAAAATAGTGTGTACCAGCACAAAAACAGAAATGTAGACCAACAGAGAAAATGGAAGACCCAAATATTCATATTTGACTAAAAATTCCAAAAACATACACTGAAGAAAAGACAGCATCTTCAACAATTCATCTTGGGAAAATTGGATTTCTGCATGAGGAAGAATGAAGTCACATCAATATCAATTACATTGCACAAAACTAAGTCCATATAGATTAAAGACCTCAACGTGAAACCTGAAACTGCTAGGAGAAAACATAGGCTGTATCCTACAAGACACACGTGTAGGAAAGGCCTTTCTATAAGACTTTCCTTATACTCTTTAAAGTTCCAACACTGCTCAAAAGGACAAGTGTAGAACCCCTCCGAAGACTCATGAGATTCTCTTTTAAAAAGTTTCATAGTTCTAATACACAACAACACATAATAAACCTTCTCATTCCAAATTGGAAGGGGAGGGAATGATAAAAAAAAAATCAAGACCAAATTTCAAAACAAATACCAAATCTTGCTGCATGTCTAGTATTTGGGGCTCAAGACAGAATTTTCTGGTCCAAAGAACTTGAGCAGCCCCACTCCACCATCTATGCTATCTGCAGTATGTGTAGCCTTTCAATTGAGAGATCTCCACTTGACTGCATGCTTTCCTCAGCAGATGTCCCATGGTCTTGACATCTCTAACATCTACTGCAACACAAGCTTCACCTTCACAACTTCACGCAGTGCCCTCTCATGTCCTCTTTGCAAGTGCTATGACTGTGTAACATGTTGTCCGGACTCAGTGGCTTTCTAGAATCAACATTGTATGATACCCTCAATTCTTCCTTATTTATAGCTACAAAATATATGCTAGGATTGATAGTGACATATTGCTGCTACAAGCTCAGGATAGAAGTTGTTTCCATTGGATCACAGGCATATCAGCTCATGTGTGCTGACCCTGAGGAAATTATTCCCACACAAGTACTCTCAAGGAGCAAGTGATCTTTGAAAGTGATTGAACAGCATTGCCAAGTTTAGTCTTTCTCATTTCACATCATCTGTATTCCCATGAGATGGAATCTTTGATGGGGAGATGTTGCATTCAGGACATGTTCCTTGTTTGCCCAGTGCAAAGCTCTGTCATTTCACTTTGATGCAGCTAAAATGTCTAATAGTTACAACTGCTTTCAAAACTGCCTTGTCTATAAGGCTTAACTGTCTCATGTGCTTTTCCTTGCCTGACTTCACATTTTTAATTTTTCTACTAGAAGTTTTGCCCACTTTCCCAGTGTAGACCTGGGTGAGTACAGTAACAGGAGCCACTGCCCTGCCTGAATCCTATCCTGTCCTTGAAATGTCCTCTTCCAAGCAAAGAAGACTACTACTATTCATGCCTTCATGTGAAAAATGTAACCAGATTCTTTGCCAGAATATCACACAAGTGGACCTCTAGCCCAGTTCCAGACACAGTCCTTGTTCCCCTCTAAATAAGCCACATGAGCCAGGCCTCAATTGCCATCCTTAAAATTCCATCCAGTTTTCTGTTGCACAAGAGATGGAGCACGTCTGCATTCATCAATGATTGAAAAGTGAACTCTCACACTAGTATTCTGAATTACAAGAAAAAAGAAACACAGATGGAGATTGGTGGTCTTCTCTAGAGTAAAGGTAAATGGAATTGGTAACTTACTCTTTGGATTGCTTAGCTTTTTATTTCAATGTCAGATTGTTATCCAGTCCAGGGTCTTCAAAATATAATTTTATTTGCTAATTAAACAAAAGTTAAAGACCTAAAGTATATTATCTTTTTTTTTCCACAGAGACTTAAAAAAAAATCATAGAATCATTGACAGTTCTGTCTGTTGGCCTTGCTTCTCATATCCCATTAGCATTGCATATCCCCAGTGAAAGGGACATAAACTCTACTTGAGTAATTTCAGATTCTATGAAGCACATTTTAAAAGTATCATATCCATGAAAAAAAATGCTATTAATTTTTCTCTGTAGTTGCAATATGCAAAGAATGCTTGCTGTGTAAGTTTTGGTTGTATCTCAATAATATCTAAAAGTCCAGGGAGACTATGAACACTCAAAGGGATAGAGCCTCAACCTCCTGGCAGGCAGTTCCAAAGTGGTTGAGTTCTCAAATAGAAACTCAGCCACAGGGCATTTTGCTAACTGATAGGATCTTGCCTAACATACAGAATTTCTGCTTTTCCCACTAATTTAGCAAAGGGAAGAAAGGTCCCCAGCACACAAGTTCAAGTGAAAGGTAATGCTTTAATAATCTAACATCCTCAAACCTTTGGTGATAAATAAACACAAATTCAGTGGTTTTAGAGGGTAACATTTTACACAGTGCATTCCATGGAAAACTGCTTTATAATGGCTTGGAAATAGTTGCTTGTTTGCCCCTCCCCACACCCCCAAACAAAATGCATACATATCAAATAAAGCTGAATTCAAACTACATAGGATTCTTTATCATAAGACTTTCAGATTCTATTCTGGCAGGTAACACTGTGAAAGTCCAAGTGGGAATTGCAATTGTCACCTTATTTATACATTTAACACAAGACAGAGTGTTTTATTTATAGAATGATTTGGGTGAGATACTGATGAGCCCGGTGAGGATTGTAAAGCAGCTAACTTGAAGAGAAAGGAGATGAAGAGAGTGGAGAAGCATCATATCATTGCACCCCACATATATAGTGAGATGAAGACCTCTAATTTTGAAATAGGATTTCTACTTGACAAGATTATTATAAAGGGACACTTGCTTAGATGCTAAGTCCAGATATCTGTGTGATTTTGGACTTTTATCTGGAAAAATCAGTAGGATTTATATGTAATTAATTTCTTACTTTATTTTTTACAGTAAGCCCATTTTTAGGCTCCATAAGTCTTATTATTTTTTATTCCTCCCTTTATAGTAATAAAAATAAGCAACAAGATAATTAGGACAGCACTGCTTGACAAACATTCAAAGTTCTAGCTACTCACTAACTCAGATTAGGAACTCTTGACAATCACATTAAGTATTAAAAAATTAAAAACAAAGCAATGTTTTACTTTTCCTAGAAAAGTGATTCTTGATGTTCATGATTGGACTAAATTAAGAAAACACATAGTCTGAGATTAGCAAAAATATTAGGGCCATTTTTCTTTTTTTCCATTTTTCATAGCTGTTAATCTAATTTTCTGTATTGTGTTTGTGTGTGCAGGTGGGAGTGACAGTACAAACTGAATTTAGAAACAATATTTTTAACTTAAGCAATCCCATTACAAACCCCAGTGCTTGTAGGGATCTGCAATAGACTGTAAAAATGGCTTAAGTCTCTAGTCCCTTTTGTGGTCATAGTCTTTGCCATGAAAGCCTCTGGGGATCTCTTATTGTAAATCAAAGAGGAGCCATGTGACTTGATTTGATCAATGAGAAGTCAACAAGCATGAAGACTTTGGAAAAAACATGTGTGAAAGTTTTGCTGTCCTCAGACTAAGAACATGTGGAGGCTGTTCTGATCTTAGAGCAAAGAGGCTTGAGAGGCAGAACTGAGGACCACCTGATAGTAAGTTGTCAGCAGGAGTGAGCCTAGCCAAGGGCAGCCAGCACCACTGCAGCGATCAGTACATGCCACCCAGGCTTTGGGATCTTGGTCTTCATTACTTCCAAGGCCACAGGTAATTAAACAAGATCTTTACATTAATTCTTATAACCCTCATTCTTTTACACAAAGTCAATTTATTTAGCAAAGTCTTCAAGAAACCTGAACTCATATTTGGACTCTCTGTCTAATACCATCACAATTCCTTATAGACCTGGAAAAAGGAATTCTCAGCTTCATATGGAATACCAGAAAAAAAAAACCCAGAGTAGCTAAATCAACCCTGTACAATAAAAAAAAAAAACTTCTAGAGGTATCACCATCCCAGATTTCAAGCTGTACTACAGAGCAATAGTAATAAAAACAGCATGGTACTGGTATAGAAACAGACCAGTGGATCAATGGAATCGAATTGAAGACCCAGAAATGAACCCACACACCTATGGTCACTTAATTTTTGACAAAGAAGCCAAAATCATACAATGGAACAAGGACAGCACCTTCAACAAATGGTGCTTGTCTAAATGAATGTTGGCATGCAAAAGAATGAAATTAGACTCATACTTATCAACTTGTACAAAACTTAAGTCCAAGTGGATCAAATACCTTAACATAAGGCCTGAAACACTAAATCTATTAGAAAAGAAAGTGGAGAAAACAATCAAACTCATTGGGACAGGTGACAACTTTCTGAACAGAACACCAACAGGTCAAGCTCTAAGACCAACAATTAATAAATGGGACCTCATGAAACTGAAAAGCGTCTGTAAGACAAAGGACACTGTCGTTAGAAGAAAACAGCAACCTACAGACTGGGAAAAGATCTTCACTAACCAACATCTGACAGAGAGCTAACATCCAAAATTTACAAAGAAATCAAGAAATTGTCAAGAACATAAATAATCCAATCAAAAAGGGGGGAAGAAAGCTAAACAGAGAATTCACAAAGGAGGAATCCCTAATGGCTAAGAGCCACTTAAAGAAATGATTAGCATCCTTAATCATCAGAGAAATGCAACTCAAGACAACTCTGAGATTCCATCTCACACCTATCAGAATGGCTAAGATCAAAAGCTTACACGACAGCATATGCTGGCAAGGTTGTAGAGAAAGGGGAACACTCCTCCATTGCTGGTGGCAGTGCAAGGTTATATAAACTCTATGGAAATCAGTCTGGCGATATCTTAGAAAACTTGGAATAGCTCTACCTCAGGACCCAGCCATACCACTTCAGGGTATACATCCAAATGATTCCTCAGCAAACCACAAGGTCATCTTCCCATCTATGTTCATAGCGGCCTTATTTGTAATAGCTAGAAACTGGAAACAACCCAGATGTCCCTCAACCGAGGAATGGATAAAAGAAACTGTGGTACATCTACACAATGGTATACTACTCAGCCATCAGAAACAACAAAATCATGCAATTTTCAGCCAAATGGATGGAACTAGAGAAGCTCATCCTGAGTGAGCTAACCCAGACTCAGAAGGATGCACATGGCATCTATTCACTTATAATCGGATTTTAGCCATATAGTAGAGGATAACTATACTACAGCCAATGCAACAAACAGAACAGGAACATAGATTTTGTTTCCTGTCAGTGAGATACTGTGCCTTAGTGGTGCTGCCTTGTAGGCCCCCAGTGTATGAGGAGGCTCTTGGCCCTTATATGACTTCTGAACTGGGGTGGGGGATTGATATGTAGGGACACTCCATTCTGGAGGAGTGGGATGGAAGTTATAGGTGGTAGAGGGTGGCAGGGCAGGACTGTCAGGGGTGAAAAGAGGGTACTGTGATGGAGATGTAACCTGAAGTAATAAATGAACATTAAAAAAAAAAGATATCATGGCTATAGTTTTAGGATCCTCTTAAGCAAATGTGGTCATTTTCTTCATTTACATTTGATTGATATTATTTACCTATTGACAATAAATATAATTATCAGATTTTAATCACCATAAATTTTTTTTTATTATGCTAAGTCCTGACCAGAGAGTAAAAAGACAGTTTTATTGACAGCTATAGATTAGGGCTCTTTGAGATCAAGAACCTCCATTTATACTTTCCACTTATTGTTTAAGTACAAGTGGTTTGTTGAGGTTCATAAATAAAGGGAATTGGGTCCAAAAATAAAGGGAAAATTCCAGATATAAACAAATGATAAGTTATAAATTGTACTTCTGAGTATTATGATGAAATAATTCATTTCCTTCCATTCCAAGTCATTTCTTTATCTAGTCTATTTACATGGTAGAAGGGACCTGGCTACTGGTCATTTAGTAGCCATTTAAGTTGTCACATCAACTGCTACAGTATATGGTATACACAATGCTTGTGTTTAAGGACCCCTTACACCATAACCTCATGGTATGCCATATGCCTACGGTTGGTATTTTGTCAATTGACACAATCTAGTGTCATCTGGGAAGAGGAAAGCTCAAATGAGAAAATTCCCACACCAGACAGGCTTATAAGCCATCTTCTTGATTAATGATTGAGATGGGAGGGCTAAGCACACTGTGGACAGTACCCCATCTGGGCTGCTGTCCAGGCTGGCGTAAGAAAGCAACCTGAACCAGTGATGAGGGAGTGAACTAGTAAGCTCCTCCATAAGTCTTTATCAACTCTAGTCCCTAGGTTCCTACCTTGACTTTCTGCTTTTGCTTCTGTCGACGAACTATGATTCGAAATATGAAAGCCAAATAAAAAGTTTCTTCCTCGACTAACTTTTAGTCATTGTTTTATCACAGAAAAAAAAGTGGACTAATAAAGCCTATAACACAGATCTCAAACTCACCATGTCAGCATTTTTATCATCTCATGTAAGCACAGGGAAATGAGGACAGAAAAATAAATGAGAGAAGGAGCATTCATGTAACTCATAATACCATGCATTCTTATTTTTTATGTTGTTAATCTTTCCCTGAGCATCAGTTATAAACAAGTTTTATGTGTATATATATATATATATATATATATATATATACACACAAAACAACAAACAGAATCCACTATTGTCTGCAGTTTCAGGCAACTACTGAGAATCTTGGGAAGAATTTTCTCACGTTAATGAGGGAGTCGTCCATATCCTCCCAGTCATTTTATCAACAGGTTCATATTGATACTATATAAGTACAACTTTAACATTTCCTGCACAGTTCTACCCCTTCTCCCAGACAAGCCAGAATTACCAAGTTCATATTTGATCATTCAGATAAATTTCAAGTTTTCATTTTGTGAGATTTTCTACATAAATCAGATTGCGAGTTTAAAGTGTATTCCTGCATATGCCCTTTTATTTTTAAAATGTGGCTTAGTCATTTACATCAGAACTTATAAATGGACCTCATTCCTTTGAACTTGTGGTCATTGGGCTGTAGTTTAATCTACCATTTGATCATCTGCTTTCCTCTTGTCTTAAGTCCAATCAGAGCAGTTGATTATCACCAGAGTATGTGTGCCACTACTACATCCTTAGGGTCATGTGCCATGCTGGTTGTTTACATGGTTCATAGGATTCACATCTGATGGGACTCTTGGAATCTGGAACTTTGCATGGTGCCTTCTGGAAAATGTTTTGAATTTCCAGAATCAAAGTGGATTGATAGGCAAATCTTCAATTTTAATGATAAGATAAATTAGTAAAACTTGAAATGCTTTAATGTATGGCTACCATATCTGCAAGTGTCACTACTGACCATACATGGTCCATATTTTTTTAATAATTTATTTTTTATTTCTTCAAGTTACATCTCAATCGCAATCCTCTCCCTACTCCCCCCTCCATTCCCACCATTCCACCCTCCTCCCCCTCAACCCCCCATCCTCTACCCATTTTTTTTTTTAGTTTAAGGAATATCTTTTACCCTCAACAGCTCCCCTTTTCAGTCCAACAAATGACTCTTTCTCTTATAACAATAAATACAATACAAAACAACAGAAATAAATAGGCCACAATTATGAGAGTTATATGGCTTAGCATACATTCCCAATGTCCAGTCCCTATGTATTTGGCACTTGACTTTAACATTCTACTATCTAACCATCTCCATGAGTTTAAAGTTCTCTATCTAACTCAGCTTTCATACTAACTTGCATCACCATTTTAAAAACATCTTCTTAGATCCAGAACACCTTCTTGATTCCTAAACAACTCAAAATTTAACTACGAGACTCTAGCTATCTTTTCTTCAACCACCTCAGAGACCTGAGAGGGATAAATATATCTGATTATATAGGAAGTGCAGGGCCTGTAGCTTCCAAAACTAAGAAATGACATACCAGTGGCTGCCTGGACAGTTCCCATTTTCTCTCCATACATTACAGCATCAATCTTCAGCCGTTTGGCACCGTTTCTCTGACAGACATGGATTGTACAGCAGGAATTATGAAGGACTTACCTACCCTGTCTTGGCAGAGCTAGGCTATCGACTTCCCTGCTTCCAAGTTTTGTCCTTTTTGGATAGCATTCTGTCTACAGTTGAAGCAAGGGGAATGGTCCATCTTACTCAGTACTGTACTAAGACTGAGTCTTTATTTCTTCCCTGACTCAGTGATCATTGAGTAGAGGTTGTTCAGTTTTCATGAATATGTAGGCTTTTTGTTATTTCTGTTGTTGTTGGAAGTCCAGTTTTAATCCATGGTGGTCTATTAAGATACAAGGAATTATTTCAATTTTCTTGTATGTGGTGAGGGTTGCTTTGTGTCCGACTATATGGTCAATTTTGGAGAAGGTTCCATGTGGTACTGAAAAGAAGATATATTCTGCATTTGGGTGAATCATTCTGTAGATATCTGTTAGGTCCATTTGGCTCATGACCTCTGTTAGTCTCATTATGTCTCTATTTTGTTTTTTTCTTGAAGAGCTGTCCATTGCTGTGAGTGGGCTGCTGAAGTCTCCCACTCTTAATGTGTGGGCAATGGTGTGTGGTTTAAGCTTTGAAAGAGTTTCTTTTACAAATGTGAGTGCTCTTGTATTTTGGACATAAATATTCAGTATTGAGATGTCATCTTGATTAATATGCAGTGTACTTCCCTATGTTTTTTGATTAATTTTGGTTGAGTCTATTTTTTTCAATATTAGGATGGCTACTTCAGCTTGCCTCCTGGGACCATTTACTTGGAAAACCTTTTCCCAGCCCTTTATTCTGAGGTAGAAACTATCTTTGTTAGTGAGGTGTGTTTCTTGTATGTAGAAAAATGATGGGTCTTGTTTATAGATTCATTCTATAAGCTTGTGTCTTTTTATTGGGAGGTTGAATCCATTGATGTTGAGAGATATTAATGATCATAGGTTGCTATTTCCTGTTATTTTTACGAAGGTGGCTGTTGTGTGTTCCTTTGGTTTAGCTGTGTTGGAGTTTCTTTGTTTCCTGTGTTTTCTTGGGTGTAGTTATCTTCTCTGGGTTGGAATTTTCTTTCTAGTATCTTCTGTAGAGCTGCATTTGTGGATATATATTGCTTAAATTTGGTTTTGTCATGGAATATCTTGTTTTCTCTGTCTCAGGTTCCTGAGATCCAGATAATCATCTTAGTGATGCCAGTAGGGATTGGCAGGCCACAGAATGTAGGCTAGAGATGTAGTACCCCTGTAGCTTAGGTGTCAGAACTGTGATCATAGACATACCAAACTGCTCTCAAGGGACTATCAGGTTCAATTTGTACCTTACAGCCAGAAGCACTGTGATCTGGTACAGCCCACATCACCCAGGCAGAGAGCAATGGTCCAGGGTTGTTTCATTGCTCCAGGGTCAGAGCCCTCTGTGTTGCACCCTAGGTGTTCATTTGAGGGGCAAGGCAGGTGGGATCAGGGAATTTTTATGTGGAATTCACACCCTGTCCATAGTGCTTGGATTCGGGTAAGCTCAACTGCCTTTTTTCAACCAGAACCACTGTGCTCCAGTCCAGCCTGCCTGAGCTGGCATGGCTTCTGGCAGTTTCCCTGTAGCTAGAGCACCAGGACTGTGGTCATGCTCCTTCCAGGCTGCTCTCAGGGATATCTCAATTTCAACCTGTGCCTCTTGGTTAGGAGCTCCGTGGGTCTAGTGCTACCTACTTGCTAGGGCAGCACAGTGTTCCAGAACTGCTTTACTGTTCTGGACCAAGATCCATATGCTGTATACTGAGGCTGTAACTGAGTGCCCCTCCAAAGTGGGCATGGGCAAGGAATCCCAATATGGAGTTCACAAGGCATCTGCAGCACTTGGACTCAGGGGAAGCTCAATTGCCTTTTCCCTCCCAGAAACACTGTGTTCCAGAATAGTCTGTTTGGGTCACTGGGGCTTCTAACAGTTAGCCTGTATGGTCCTCCCACGTTACTCTCAGGGGGGTCTCAGGATCAACCTGTGCCTTTCTGCTAGGGGCTCTGTGGTCTGGGGCAGTCCACTTGTTTGGGCAGCATGCAATGATCCAGAACTTCTTTACTGCTCTGGTTGGAGATCTTCATGCTGTGGACTGAGACTATATAGACTGAGTGCCCTACCAAAGTGGGCATGGGCCAGTAGTTCCAGTATGAAGTTCATAAGGTATCTACAGCACTTGGACTCAGGGAAAGCTCAGCTGCCTTTTCCCTGCCAGAAGTACTGGGTTCCAGAGCAGCCTGCCTGAATTGACTGGACTTTTAACAGTTTCCCTGTAGCTAGGGTGTCAGGACTGAGGTTATGGTTCTCCCAAGCTACTCTAAGGTGAGTCTCAGGATCAACCTGCGCCTCTCAGATTCTGTGAACTGGTACCGCCTGGTTGCTTGGGCTACATGCAACGGTCCAGAACTGCTTCATTGCTTTGGGTTGAGATCTAGGTGCTGTACCCTGAGTGCCCAGAGGAGTTTCCAGCCAAGAGGCCAGGCAAGGGTGGGAGCAGGGAGTTCCAATATTCAGTCTATATCTTGTCTACAGTGTGCTTGGGCTCAGGGAAGCTCAGCACCTGTTAGTTTGATCCCCCAGTCACCAGGCAGCCAGATGCCACCATGTTGCAAATCCCAGAGAGAATTGCTCCCAGTCTTACCACAGTTGCTCTGCTAGTCTTGTTTTGGGTGTCAGAACACCTGACCAGAAGTTGTGAGACTCATAAAACTGAGGAGGTCCTCTGTTTGGAGGCTGAAGCTGTCAGATGACATCCTGACAGCAAATCTGCTGGCTCTTCCACTGAGGCAGGAAGTGCTCTGTCTTCTGTGTCTGATGTTTCTGTTATTCCAGTTACTGTATGTCCAGTACAGAGTTCTTTATCATCCCTGTCTTTGCTGGGCAAGCCCAGATAGGCTTGTGCCTCTCAAACTGCCATTCAGTAGTATATCTCTGCAGTTGTTCAGTCTGTTTTTTTGACAGTAAGAATGTGACTGAGCTTATTGCCACCATTTTGCAGAGTTCTATTCATCTTATTTTTAATAATTATTCTTTGGAAAAAGTATTGAGATTTGAATTCAGGGCCTTATCCATGATAAGCACGCGTTATTTTGCCTATTTAACTATTGAGCACTAAATGGAAATCCTCATGCCAATAAGGCATGCTGAGTTTATAAAAAATCAGAATTGGGGATGGGCAAGATGGCGGCAACCTACACTGATGCATTTTGAACATGGGGGAAAAAAGAGCCATAAAAAACACAGAGTTATTGGGCACTGTGCAAAAACCGGAGGGGCTAGTCCCTCCCGGGAACGCTCACAGCTCCCAAGGGACTGTTAAAAGTCCAAGGTAAGGCTCTCTCCCCATCTCTCGCAGACACAGAAGCCACTAAACCCGGGATTTGGGAACTCCCATCTGGAGAGGCGCCTGGAAAGATCGACCCCAACTCACAGCAGACAGAATCAGAGGCCACTTGGCGATAGTTCACTAGCCTATTGGACTCCCCACACCTCAGGTAGAACTTATACCCACTTAAAAAATGTTGCGAGATAGTGGAAGTCTTAGCAAGGAACAAACAGGGGGCTCAGCGGGTGGTCCACAGCCGCTCATGAAGCAGAGGGCGGGAGGTTCCGAGAGAGCGCAGGAAGACAGGAACACAAAGGTGGGCGGGAGGGGCCGAATCCTGCGCAATCACAGCAGATCAGCTGGGGAGAAAGCCCGGCTGGCAGGGCCAAATCTCCGCAAACCCATGGCAGGACAACTGGGGAAAGAGTCAGGCGTGGGCGGGGCCAGGGAGCAGCGCACCCACGGCTGAGCTGCTGGGGCGAGAGGATCACTCTGGCAGCCGGAGGATCCCGGGCTCTGTGCACCCACGGCCGAGCAGCCAGGGAAGGAGACCCACCGCTGCGCAGACAGGGAGGGAATCAGGCACAGAGGCCAGGCCTGTGGCGAGAAGCCTAGTGAGAAACCAGAAATTGGGACCATAGCTGTATTCTGGAAAATCCAAACATATTAGGTGTGGAGCCAGACCCTGTCAGCCTCCGTGATGACAAACAAAGCCCACAGAATCTGTGCCTGGGCAAACAGGTCCATATCATCAGAACAATTACAGGCTGATAACTCAGAGTGCAACATAGAGAAGTCTGAATTGGGAGCAGTGAAACAATACCGGTCCATTACTCACAAACTGGGAATAGGCTGCACCAGCCCACAGTGCCTCAGGCGATTAAAACCACAGTGACCCTGAAATCCCCCTGGTAAGCAACGACAGATAGCCAAGTAACTTGTCCCCTGCACCAAATCATCCACTGTGGATCCAAGCACAGAAAACGACAAGAACAGACAGCTAAACGCATCCAATGGCCAAAGGTAAAAAAAAAATAGAAATCAAGGAAATACGACTTCAACAAAGCAGAATTATCCTAGCTCATCCAATTCGGATGACCTCACACCAACAGAAACACATGAAAACGTTGACAATTCTGCATTATGGAAAGTGATAGAGTCCCTGCAAGAAGAACTTAAATCTATGAAGGAATTCAAAGAAGTCACAATTCTACAAGTCAAAATAAGGAACAACACCATTAAAGAGCTCCAAGCCAGAGTGACAGAGCTTGAACAGGAAAAGGAAAAAGCAATGAAAGATTTTCATACAAAAACAAGCAAGCTGGAGAAGGAAATGTACAAAACAAACAAAACCATACAAGACATGAAAATAGAAATAGAAACAATAATGAAAACACAGTCAGAGTTAAAAGAGGAAGTGGAGAACTAAGGGAAGAGAACAGGAACTACGGATGTGAGTATCAACAATAGGATGCAAGAGATGGAAGACAGGATCTCAGACATGGAAGATTCAGTGGAAGAAATCAGTACAACATCCAAAGAAAATGAGAAGGCTAAAAAATCTCTCACCCACAACATCCAAGAAATCAAGGACTCAATGAAAAGACGGAACCTAAGAATTATAGGTATAGAGGAAAGAGAGGACTCCCGACTCCAAGGTCAAGGAAATATCTTCAACAAAATCATAGAGGAAAACTTCCCAAACCTGAAAAAAAGAGATGCCAATAAAAATCCAAGAGGCTTACAGAACACCAAACAGATTAGACCAGAAAAGAAACTCCTCTCGCCACATGATAATTGAAACCCCAAATGTACAGAACAAAGAAAGAATATTAAAAGCTGTAAGAGAAAAAGGTCAAGTCACATACAATGGCAGACCCATCAGAATTATACCTGACTTCTCCTCAGAAACATTAAAAGCTAGAAGGGCCTGGTCAGATATACTACAAGTTCTGAGAGATCATAGGTGCCCAGCCAGACTACTTTACCCAGCAAAACTCTCTATCAACATAGATGGAGAAAACAAGATATTCCATGACAAAATCGAATTTAAACAATATCTACCCACAAACCCAGCCCTACAGAAAATCCTAGAAGGAAAATCCCAACCCAGAGAAGAAAACTCCACCCAAGAAAACAAAGGGAATAGAAAACCCCTCAGCAACTAAACCAAAAGAGGCACAGGACCACCACCTATACCAAACTAATGGGAAATAACAACCCCAGGTCACTAATAGCCATCAACATCAATGGACTCAACTCCCCAATAAAAAGACATAGGTTTACAGAGTGGATCCGCAAGCAAGACCCTTCCTTATGCTGTATACAAGAGACACATCTAACTACGAAAGATAGACCCTGCCTCAGAGTAAAGGGCTGGGAAAAGGTTTTCCAAGCAAATGGACCCAGGAAGCAAGCTGGAGTAGCCATCCTAATATCAAACAAAACAGACTTCCAAATGAAGTTAATGAAGAAAGACAAAGAAGGGCACTATATACTCATTAAAGGGAATATTCATCAAGAGGAAATCTCAATACTGAACATCTATGCCCCAAATACAAAGGCACCTACTTTTGTAAAAGAAACACTTCTAAAACTTAAAGCGCATGTCGATCACAACACATTAGTAGTGGGAGACTTCAACACCCCACTCACAACAATGGACAGATCATCAAGATAGAAGACAAACAGAGAAATATTGAGTCTAACAGAGATCATGAAACAAATGGACCTAACAGATATCTACAGAACGCTTCACCCAAACACAAAGGAATACACCTTTTTCTCAGCACCCCACGGAACCTTCTCCAAAATCGACCACATAGTTGATCACAAGGATAGTCTCAATAGATACAAGAAAATTGAAATAACACCTTGTATCTTCTCAGACCACCACGGAATAAAGCTGGTCTTCAACAGCAAAAGAATCAACAGAAAGCCTACACACACATGGAAATTGAACAGCTCCTTACTGGATGACCACTGGGTCAGGGAAGAAATAAAGAAGGAAATCAAAGACTTCTTAAAATCCAACGACAATGAAGACACAACATACCCAAACCTATGGGATACATTGAAAGTTGTGCTACGAGGAAAGTTCATAGCAGTAAGTGCTTTCAAAAAGAAAATTGTGACAGCTCATATTAGTGAACTAACAGCTAAGCTGGGTGAATTGGAAAAAAAAGAAACAAACACTCCCAAGAAGAGCAGAAGGCAGGATATCATCAAACTTAGGGCTGAAATCAACAACTTAGAATCAAAAAGAACTATACAAGGAATCAATGAAATCAAGAGTTGGTTATTTGAGAAAATCAACAAAATAGACAGACCCCTAGCCAAATTAACTAAAAGTCAAAGGGAAAGAACACAAATCAACAAAATCAGAAATGAAAAGGGAGAAATAACAACAGACATTGAGGAGATCCAGAAAATATTCAGGCATTACTTTAAAAATCTATATTCCACTAAATTTGAAAACCTAAGCGAAATGGACAATTTCCTCGATAAATTCCACCTACCAAAACTAAATCAAAATCAGATTAACAGCTTAAACAGCCCAATAACACTCAAGGAAATAGAAACAGTCATTAATAATCTTCCAACCAAAAAAAGCCCAGGGCCAGATGGCTTTAGCACGGAATTCTACAGGACCTTCAAAGAGGAACTAACACCATTACTTTTCAAACTATTTCACCACATAGAAACAGAAAGAACACTACCAAACTCATTCTATGAGGCCACTGTCATTCTGATTCCTAAACCACACAAAGACCCAACAAAGAAAGAGAACTTCAGACCAATTTCCCTCATGAACATAGATGCAAAAATACTTAATAAAATACTAGCAAACCGAATTCAAGAACACATCAAAAGTATCATACACCATGATCAAGTAGGCTTCATCCCTGGAATGCAGGGATGGTTCAATATACGAAAGTCTATCAATGTAATTCACCACATAAACAAGGTGAAAGAAAAAAACCAAATGATAATCTCGCTAGATGCAGAAAAAGCATTTGACAAAATCCAACACCCCTTCATGCTAAAAGTTCTGGAGAGAACGGGCATACAAGGACCATACCTAGAAATAGTAAAGGCAATATACAGCAAGCCAGTAGCCAACATCAAATTATATGGAGAGAAGCTTGAAGCATTTCCTCTAAACTCAGGGACAAGACAAGGATGTCCACTTTCACCATATCTCTTCAATATAGTACTTGAAGTCCTTGCTAGAGCAATAAGACAACTAAAGGAGATCAAAGGGATAAAAATTGGAAATGAAGAAGTCAAATTATCCCTCTTCACAGATGATATATTAGTATACATAAGCGACCCCAAACACTCCACCAAAGAACTCTTACAGCTGATAAACAACTTCAGCAGGGTGGCTGGATACAAAATTAACTCAAAAAAATCAGAAGCCCTTCTTTATACAACAAACAAATATACCGAGAAAGAAATAAGGGAAACAACCCCCTTCACAATAGCCACAAACAACATAAAATACCTGGGGGTAACTCTAACCAAGCAAGTAAAAGACCTGTACAACAAGAACTTCAAGCCCTTGAAGAAAGAAAAAGAAGAGGCCTTTAGAAGATGGAAAGATCTCCCATGTTCATGGATAGGTAAGATCAACATAATAAAAATGGCTATCCTACCAAAAGCAATATATAGATTTAATGCAATTCCTACCAAAATACCAACACAATTCTTTATAGATCTGGAAAAAGCTAGTCTCAACTTCATATGGAACAACAAAAAGCCCAGAATAGCTAAATCAATCCTGTACAATGAAAAAACATCTGGAGGTATCACCATCCCAAATTTCAAGCTGTACTACAGAGCAACAGTAATTAAAACAGCATGGTACTGGTATAGAAACAGACCAGTGGATCAATGGAATCGAATTGAAGACCCAAACATGGACCCACACACCTATGGCCAACTAATCTTTGACAAAGAAGCCAAAACCACACAATGGAAGAAGGACAGCATCTTCAACAAATGGTGCTGGTCCAACTGGATGTCCACTTGCAAAAGAATGAAATTAGACCCATACCTATCACCTTGTACAAAACTTAATTCCAAGTGGATCAAAGACCTTAACATAAGGCCGGCCACACTAAAGATACTAGAAGAAAAAGTAGGAGAAACCCTCGAACTCATTGGCACAGGTGACAACTTCCTGAACAGAACACCAACAGCTCAGGACCTGAGATCAACAATCAATAAATGGGACCTCATGAAACTGAAAAACTTCTGTAAGGCAAAGGACACTGTCATTTGAACAAAACGGCAACCAACAGACTGGGAGAAAATCTTCACCAACCCCACATCTGATAGAGGGCTATTATCTAAAATCTACAAAGAATTCAAGAAACTAAATGCCAAGAAACCAAATAATCCAATCAAAAAATGGGAGATGGAGCTAAATAGAGAATTCACAAAGGAGGAATCCCTAAGGGCTGAGAGACACCTGAAGAAATGTTCAACATCCTTAATCATCAGAGAAATGCAACTCAAGATGACCCTGAGATTCCACCTAATACCTGTTAGGATGGCTAAGATAAAGAGCTCAAATGATAGCATATGTTGGCGAGGGTGTGGAGAAAGGGGAACCCTACTCCATTGCTGGTGGGAGTGCAGGCTTGTGCAACCACTATGGAGGTCTGTCTGGCGATATCTTAGAAATCTAGGAATAACCTTGCCTCAGGACCCAGCCATACCACTTCTGGGTATACACCCAAAGGACCTCTCACCGAGACATAGGGAAGTCTCCTCATCTATGTTCGTAGCAGCCTTATTTGTAATAGCTAGAAATTGGAAACAACCCAGATGTCCCTCAACTGAAGAATGGATTAAAAAATTGTGGTACATCTATACAATGGAATATTACTCAGCTATCAGAAACAATGAAATCATGCAATTTGCAACCAAATGGATGGATCTAGAGGAGCTCATCCTGAGTGAGCTAACCCAGTCTCAGAAGGATGCACATGGCATCTATTCACTTATAGTAGGATTTTAATTATATCGTACAGGATATCTATACTACAAACAACACACTAAAAGGAACATGGACATAAATTTATTTTTTTGTCTTTTTCTTTTTTCTTTTTCCTTTTCCCTTCTCTTTTTCCTCTCTTTTTTTGTTGATATTCTTTGTTTTTGTGGGTTTGTGTGTTTGCTGGTCTTTTTTTAGTATTCCCCCAGTAGCAATGAGACACCATTCACTGGCAGTACTGCCTTGTAGGCCCCCGGTGAATGAAGAGGCTCTTGGCCCTCATATGACTCCTGATCTGTGGTGAGAGACTGTTAGGCAGGGACACTCCACCCCAGAGGAACAAGACGGAAGGGTCAGGGGGTAGAGCATGGGAGGGTGGGGCTGGGAAGCGGGAAAAGAGGACAATATGATAAGGATGTAACCTGAAGCAACAAAAAAATACATTTATTAACTAAAAAAAAAAAAAAAATAGGCAGGTGGCAGGGCTGAAACACTGTGAATGGAATAGAGGATACAGCCATTTGGCCTGGTTTTGCAGACCTCCAGGTGTAGAGAAGACGTGGAGCTAAGGTAAAATAGAAGAGAATTGTGGTATTGGCCCATGCCCTTGACTTCAGCAGAGACGGGGGGAGCACTGTAGAGTTGGTGGTCTTATGTATTCTGGAGTCATACGGAGCGGGGTGGTGAGGGTGCATACTCTTGGTCCCACCATGCAAGAAGAGTACACCTTGGTCCCAGCTCCCAGCACACTGGAGATAGAAACGGGCAGATCCCAGAGCTCAAGGTCAGCCTGATGCAGGGCAAACTCTAAATAGAGAAAGACTTCGATCCAGGAGTGGTGGAACACATCTTTAATCCCTTCAGATGGAAAACACAGCTCTCTGATCCCAATAATTAGAGTTCAGAGACACACACATGGGATTTGGAGGGACCTAGGTTTGGAGGCTACTTACAAAAGGCCTTCTTGATGCAGGCAGATTGTCCTTTGGGATCTCAAAATATATACACTAGAGCTGGTTTAGCTCAAGGTGACAGAATGATTTCTTCTTTAATCCGGATTGAAAGATAATGCTTTGTATGTTGTCAGAAGGCCAAATTTGCTTCAGGAGAAGTACTACCTAGCCCCCCCCACACACACAAAAAGAAAAAAAAAAAGAGGGCAATTGTCCCAGGGTTGGGATTGGGGCAGGGCTTTTCTCTTATCTTTCCAGGAGAATCGAAGCGTCCATTAGGGGAGCCCGGGGACGGCTGGACAGCAGAAATCACAGCAGAGAGCAGAATCAGGCACCAAGGAGAACGAGTTACCCAGTTGATTCTGCCTGTCAGACTTCCTCAATATCTGTCTCCATCGGGGGCCTGCAACCACCACGGCAATCCAATGTTGTTGGGACGGTTCAGCTCTACACAATGCCCCAGCAGGAATCTCAGTGAAGCCTGCAAGATCAGCTTCTGCCTACAAACCCCTTAGGTCATCTAAACAGCTGAGAACAGAAGGACTGAACATAAAAGGAGTGTACTAACATTTTTAACCATTTTTTCCATTTGATTTCGGGCCTCAAACAGGTCTACTACGACCCAAATCAGCAGGAAGTCACTTTAAGAGATTGATGTCCCATGCCCAGAGGGTGGGGAAGGTGTTTCTCCGCCCTTCTTTTTGGTTATTTGAAGGATAACTGAAAACTCCAATATTTAGGGGAAGAGATTACAAACTGATAAATGGTCCTGTTTAATGGGTTTTGGAGGTTAGCCCCAGGGACTTCCTACTTTTCCTTTTCTGTATCCTTCTTCCTCTCCTATGTAGGACTGCAAAGGCTTGAGAAAAATGAGATATAGACATAGCACAGGAAGGTCCAAGAAGAAGGGGCAGATTATTGAATATGCCCTTATACCTTTTTATGTTGATACAAAATTAGTAGTTTATTTGGCTAAAGTGGTATTGACCATTGTTTATTGTGCAAAAATAAGATTGTATTGGATTACATCGGTATTGATCTTTGTATATTGATACAAAATTAAGATTATAGTTGGCCACAATGGTATTGACCCTTGTATATGGACGTAATATTAAGATTGTATTGGGCTACATAGGCATTGATCTTTGTATATTGATACATAATTAAGAGTATATTTAACCGCAATTGAATAGATCTTTGTATATTGATACAAAATTAAAGGTAATGCTTCCTTATGGTATCATACCTAGAGATACTTAAAAATAAAATGTGAAGCTCTGGCCTCTTGATACCAACCGTCTAAAACGGTCTAGGATAGTTAAGTAAAACAAACTCCTAGTCATGCAAACATGTCACTTTGTTAGCTTCCAAGACAGTCTATCACAGATATTCTCTAAACTACCCAGTAATCAAGTTGCTAAGAGACAAGCAACATTTGCTTATCTAAATACAAGAGATGGATAGGGCATCTTCAAAAACCCCAAGAGATCTGCAGAATATGGCATTCAAAGATGTTATCTTAAATCAAGATTTTCTTTTTTTTTATATCGAGACATATCAGCGCCTGACAGCACCCCCTATTCTACTCCAAGTAGAAGATAAGCATCGAAGAACCTCCACTGTAAGATGGTTGAATTAGTGGCAAGCCTATCTCTTGGCATGAAAAAACCCCTTGCACCAACTGCAGACAGACTGCTGTCCAAAAAGGACAAAACTTGGTAGCAGGGAAGTCGACAGCCTAACTCTGCCAATACAGGGTAGGTAAGTCCTTCATAACCCCTGCTCTACAACAAATGTCTGTCAGAGAAACAGGACCCAAAGGCTGAAGACTGATGCAGGAATGTATGGAGAGAAAATGGGAACTGTCCAGGCAGTCATTGGTATGTCCTTTCTTAGTTTTGGAAGCTGCAGGCCCTGCACTTCCTATATAAGCAGATATATTTATCCCTCTCAGGTCTCTGAGGTGGTTGAAGAATAGGCAGCTAGAGTCTCATAGTTAAATTTTGAGTTGTTTAGGAATCAAGAGGGTGTTATAGATCTAAGAAGATACTCTTAAAAGTGTGTTGCAAGTTAGTATGAATGTTGAGTCAGATATAGACCTTTAAACTCATGGAGATGGTTAGATAGTAGAATGTTAAAGTCAGGGGCCAAACTTGTATAAACTGGACATTGGGAAGGTATACTGGGCCATTTAACTCTCACAAATGTGGCATATTTATGTCTGTTGTTTTGTATAATACTTACTGCTATAAGAGAAGGAACCATATGTTGGACTGAAAGGGGAAACTTCTGGGGGGAAGAGGGTGGAAGGGCGGGATAGGAAGGGGGAATAGGGAGAGGTTTGTGACTGAGATGTAACTTGAAGAAAAAAAAGTAAAGTATTTAAAAAAAATCAGGATTGGCTAAGTTTTTATTCCTTTATAACTACAACTATAACTATTTTTATGTGTTATAACAACTCTATTATATTTTTTCTTTGAAGATCATTGAACATCTCCTTGGTGTTAATCAGGAAAAATCTTATGTATGAGCACATTAATAAATCAATAAATTTTTGCATTTGTCATTGTGGGAATCTCTGCTCTAGGTTCAGGGTCTGCTGAATCACCTTCATAATCTTGATGTCTGTTTCATTTTTTCTGGGTTCCTAGATTGTTTATTTTATTTTATTTTGTGCCATCATACCCACCTTTCTTTTTTTCTTTTTCTTTTTTTTAATTTAAGGTGTATCTTTTCCCCCAACATCTTCTCCTTTTAGTCCAATAAAAGACTCTTTTTATTATAACAATAAATATAATATAAAACATTATGAACATTTATGAAAATGATAATTTATAACATACATTCACAATGTCCAGTCCATATGTATTTGGCAACTAATAATAATATTCTATTATCTGTCTGTCTTGATGAGTTTTAAGTTCTATACCTAACTTAGCTTCCTTCCTAACTTGCATTACCAACTTAAAAACATCTTCTTAGACCTTGGACAAAACTTGGAAGTAGGTAAGTCAACAGCCTAGCTCTGCCAAGACAGGGTGAGTAAGTCCTTCATAATTCCTGATTTACACTTAATGTCTCTCAGAGATACTGGGCCAAAAGTCTGAAGATAGATGCTCCAGTACTATAGAGAGAAATTGAGAACTGTCCAGGCAGCCAGTTGTCTGTCAATTCTTAGTTCTGGAAGCTGCTTATTCTGCACTTCTTGATTTTTCAGATATATTTATCCTTCTCAGATCTCTGATGTGGGTGAAGATTATATAGTTATAGTCTCACAGTTAAGTTTTAAGTTTTTTAGGAATTAAAGGGATGCTCTAGGTCTAAGATTGTTTATTCTTAAGAGAAAGCACAAACAAAAAATTAACAGAACAAAGAATGATTTTCTATTTGCAAGGGAAGTAGCTTTAAAGACATCTTGGACATCAATAGTTCTTGCAAAACATTTGAATGATCTAAGTGTAAATGCCTCAGCAGCATATGGATCACATTTCCAAGAAAGACTTAGGTTTAAAATTTAAGGGGAAAAACATTCAAAAAAACTGGGTTTTGTGTTTGGTAAATAGTTCAAGACAAATGACAAATCCCAGTGATGGCCAATTTGGCATTTTCTTAATAAAAGGTTGTGTGCAGCTATTTAATAAGCTCTGCTCTGTTTGCTCCTCCTACACTAGACGCAAGAATCTCAAAGTTCTATAAACCTGGACTTGTGTGGCCATACAAAGTATAACTTAATATTGTAAGTAACAGCAATCAACGTAAGAAAAATATTGCAATATTTATTGTTCTACAGAGACCAATTCATACCCTCTGTACACAGCTTCTCTGCCTTCATTCTTGGTTGTAATTAAAGGTTCCTGGCTGAAGTTTCAGCAATATGGTGCACACAACCTTACAGTTTGAAAAAGTGCCACCCTACCATTTGAAACAGTTATGAGTTATCAAAAAGTAACTTTGTCTACTCACATAGGAATCCACATCTGCTAATCACCATCTATGCACCTTCACACCTACGTCTCTCTCCTAGGCACTCCTCCTTATATTTAAAGAGGCAATAAATAAATAAATAAAATAAGAAATACTTCCAAGCACTTTAAGGGGCAGGAACCCTACAACTCTAAGTGCTGACCCCAAAGTAAACATCTCTTTTGTTAGGAAAGACTGGTCTGCCAGGGATTTAGCAGATCCCAAGATAAAATCTGCACTGGGCTCAATGTTCTGAGAATGATTCTCACAAGTAACACAGTGTCAAGAGATGACACTATAAATGAAGACAACAGTGTACAAAATATTATGTGTTTTAAGAATTATAAACAGTGAGAGTAAAGACTGAAATCTAGCTCATGGATGGTGAACCTGTCTAACATGAACAAGAACTTAAGTTTCATCTCCAGCACCCTGCCTTCCCACTTCCTTCCCTTCCACCTCCACCTCTGCATGCTGCCTGAAGAGCAGGATATAAAGTTCTCAGCTCCAGCTCCAGCATGATACCTTTCTGTTCCCCACATTTGATTTCTCTTATCAGTTACCTTGGTCATAGTGTCTGTTCACAGTAATAGAATAGGAAGTTGTACAGACTGATCATAGATAGCAAAATTTCATCACATCGGGTACTCAAAACATCTAACCAAAATCGACTGGGGAATTTGAATCCTTTAAGGCCACCAGCTTACTCTCAATAGAGTTCAAAACAGGAAAGTTTCCTCTCAGTGAGTCTTCCAAGTAAAAGAACAAATAACAACAGATAGCGACAATATCATCAGATTGGGCACTCAAACGACCAGGGGAAACTAACATGGAAATATAATCAATTTCCACCAGAGCTTTCTCCCCTTCTGAGTCTCCCATGGCTGAAACTTCTGACTCTTTCTCATTGCAGGCACTTTTATACCATGGAATAAACAACAGAAGTGTCTTTTGGAAATGCTTCACCTTCCAGCTGTTCTCAGGGCACAGTGTTTTACCTCTTGGGTTGTGTTCCCCTCCCTAAGTTTTAGGGTGTAGCCTATCTCCAACCCAGGGATACTTTGAGAAAGACATGCTTGAGTCTGAAATGTGAGAGCTTAGTCCTGCTGAGAGTGCCAGCTTCTAAATGAGCTCAAACAGCACAAAAATTTACCAAAAATAATGTACAGTACACACATACACACTCACATGTTCAAATACACACACACACACACACACACACACACACACACACACACTAAGAGAACTAAGGTACACACATACATGAAGAGAAGATATACACATAAACACCAATTTAATTTTAATTTAACCAATGTGATGCAGATGTCTACATGATTTGTCTTAGGAAATTGTCTGCAGATAAAGTAGAAGATAACTATCAGTACTGAATAGTTCTTTAGAAATTGGAAAATTCTCCACATTTGTGTTTTCTTCAAAATACATTTTATAAATGATACTTCTAAATGCTTAAAAGGAAACTGCTGATCAATATATACTAATATTTTTTTTCACTTCAAACTTTATATTTATTAGATTTCATCATTTTGACAAAATACTTGCCAGAACAACTTAAAGTAGAACGTTGTTTCAATGAGCTACTATGGGAGGGTATGATTGTGAGAGCAGTCTCTATTTCATCAGGTCAAGGTGAACAGTTGGGGGAGATACTGAATGCCAGCATTCTGCTGACTTCTTCTTTTGGCTTTTTTACTCTTTTAAAATCCGCATCCCGCTGGACAGTGTCCCTCACATTCAGAGTGAGTCTTCTCTCCCCATTGATCCTCTCTAGAAACCACTCACAGATATACTTGTAGGTGTGTTTCCTCAGGTCAAGTGATATTTTAAGTCCAGTGAAGTTGGAAATGAAGATCAATCTTCACTGTATCCAAAACTCAATGCTTGTATTGCATGTTACTTCTTCAGCACCATGTCTTTTTCACCAAACTAACATTTTACTCTAAGATCAATTAAATAACAGAAAAGTCAAAGAATTTAAGATGAGAGACCTGAGCTTGTGTCTTCACTTTGATAAACTTAGTGTACATCCTCAGACAAAAGATGGCTTTCTGCATAGAAGAGGGATATGAGGAAGGGTAACTAAATGAAACACATTTCAAAAAATGTCATGTAAACCTACTGAAGAGACCTCCTAAAACATATACATAACTGACATATAAAAGGTGTTTAATAGAATTATTACACAACAAGGCAATAATGTACCTATTAAACACTGCAGGCTAGCAAATCAAGAGCCAAGTGCCAGGAATGGATTACCTCATTTAGAGCGGCCAGTGTGGTCCAAGACTCTGAATACTACTCTGACAGAATATTGTCAGTGCCCATGGCTTTCCTCTTGAATTTAACAGGAAAACCCTGTTGTTGAAGACACCATATGCTTTCATACTAGACCATGAGAAATCACCACGATAATGACCTGGAAGCTTCATTCCTCTGTGCTATCTTTTTTTTTTTAATAATTTATTTTTTATTTCTTCAAGTTACATCTCAATCACAATCCCCTCCCTACTCCCCCC
>CAJQZJ010033945.1:1076190-1118609 GCA_907164525.1 Lophiomys imhausi
AATGACTTCCTGCTGATTTGGGACGTAGTAAACCTGTTTGGGGCCCAAATAAGAATGGAAAAATGGTTAAAAATGTTAATAGAATCATTTGATGTTCAGTCCCTTTGTGCTCAGCTATTTTGATGTCCTACGAAGTTCATAGACAGAAGCTGATCTTCAGAACTTTACTGAAGATCTGGCTGGAGTAGTCTGTGGAGCTGAACGATCTTAGCGATTTTGAGTTGTTGTGGTTATAGACTCAGCTGTTCAACCTGGTTTTACAAACCTCCAAGAGTTGAAAAAACTTAGAGCTAAGGTAAAATAATGCATGGTGTTAGCCCATGCCTTTACCTCCAGTAGAGACAGGAGGATCACTATAGAGTTAGTTGTCTTATAAATTCTAGAGTTACAAGAAACAGGGTGGTGATGGTGCACACCCTTAGTCACATCATTGGGGAAGAATACACCCTTAATCCCAACACACTAGAGACAGAAACAGGCAGATGTCAGAGCTCAAGGCCACCTGATACAAAACAAGCTCTAAACAGAGAAAAACTTTGATCCAGGAGTGGAGGAGCACATCTTTAATCCCATCAGTTGGAAACCACATGTCTTTGGATCCCAAAATTTAGAATGCAGAAACAGGCACATAGGATTTGGAAAGATTTAAGTTTAAAAGCTAATTACAAAAGGCAGGCTGCAATTCAAACAAATTGTCCTTTGAGATCTCAAAATATATACACTAAAGGTTTGTTTAGCTCCAAAATATCAAAATAATTTCTTCTTTAATCCGGATTGAAAGGTAATACTTTATATATTAACAAAAAAAACCAAATTTGCTCCAGGAAAAATATTACCTGAACCCCCCCCAAAAAAAGGTAATTGTCCCAGAGTTAGGATTAGGGCAGGGCTCTGTTCTTATCTTTCCAGGAGATTTAAAGCATCCATTCAAGGAATCCAGGGACAACTGGACAATGGAAACCTCAGCAGAAAACAGATCAGACACCAAAGAAGACGAGTGGCCCAGATGATCCAGCCTTGCAGACTTCTTCAATAGCAGTTTCCTCAAAAGTTGATAAAAATACTTTTACAACGTATTTTACAAATACTTTGAAAGTATTAGTAAAAAAAATTACAGTATGGGAAAACAACATCTGAGAAAAAATATTCTTAACTACTCAAGGTTATTAAGCTACTTAGTTACAGCAAACCCAGAAAGAATATAAATAAAATGATTCAAAAAAACATCCAGCCTCACATTTTTTTAAATTAAGAAAGAATTACTAAAATGAATAAATGTGGGAGCCAGTGCTTTGAAAATAAAGTAACATAGGTCAACTGCTAATTAAATGCCTCAGAACTATATGTATAAGTATGCAAAAATTAGAAAAATTGAGAAATGCCTGTAGTTGTTGAATGGTATGATTTTTTAGAGAAAGAAAGGAAGACAAACTATAGACAAGATACTTAACTTCTAAGAAATAAATAGGCAGGGCTGGGAAAACCTAACCACTGTTGCTGATCTCCTGGATACAAACACTTGACTCTCGAGTCTACTCCAGTGGATAGGGAGGTAGAGAAAATCTAGGAAGATTTAGAAGAAGGAAAATACAATCAAAATATATTTTATAAGTTTTAAAATAAAATTTAAAAAACTAAAAGCACTTAAAAATATACATCTGAATAATCTTGGCCTTTCAAGAAACAGAGAATTTAAAGTTTAATCTAATTATTTTTCACATTAGAGGAAAATTTCTTTTCTATTACTACTATAATGTGACTGTAGTGCACAGATTCATCTGTAAACATAGTGCAGCCATGCTAGGCAGTGGGCTATGAATGATACAAATTCTTCTGTTGTCATGTTTGGATGAATAACTGGACAAAGAATCATGACATACACATTTGAAATTTAGTTAGAATGAGAGCTAGCATCCTGTGAGGTAAAAAGGAATTCGCTTTATATTTCATTGAGTTAAAGACCATCTTCTATAAGTCTGATCAGTAGTCAACATAGCACTAAAAGGAAAAATTAAATTATTATGCACCATGAAATTATACTATTTTTGTTTGTTTGTTTCAGAAACAGTAAATTACGGGAAAAGTTCCTTATGTCCAGTGACAATTACTAAATATTTTCTCTTAGTCTTTGAAGTATTGGCAAATATGTGTTCTATTTATCAACAAACAGCTCAATAGAAATAAGTTTCACTGTTACTTCCAGAATAGTTCATCCTTGAATCATGTTGGTTGGAAATTGGTGTGTTTATCTTATATTGAAATTCAAAAGAGAAATCGGTAGCAAGCCTTTTAGCTTCTGTTATCTAGCTCAGCTCCAAAGGGCTGGCTGTTCCAAGACCCTGAGAACTTGAAGGATTTGAGTTTTCTCTGGTGACAAGGTGTAAGAGTTGATGTGACCATCATGACTGGACTTTACTCCACCCTGAGGATGAGGAGCATTTGGGGGGCAGTGTAGACAATTGATATTGATAGCAACAGAGCAGAATAGAGATCGGAGACTTGGAATTAAATTCACCATCATAATGTGTTCAAATATCCCTTAAGCAGGACTAACCTAAAGAAGCCACATCACATAGGGAGGGACTCTTCTCATTATATGACAAAGGGTGTACTAGTCACTTAAAGAGACTGAAGAATGAGTCTCAACTCGGTGTTTTTTCTTCATAGGGCTGGGCTCTGGAGCACCGACAGGAATTCTTTTTCCTTATGAATCCACAAATTGAGAAAATTAAGATTTTCTCAATAAATTGTCATAAATAAGAAAATTTATACCTTGAGAAAATTTGATTATCAAATTTTCCTCAAAGTCCTTATGAAGATATTTAGAAGAATATAGAGACTATGAGATAATGACTTAATTATTCTTTAATAAACAAAGAACCAAGTGAAGAGAATAAAAGAGTAGATTGATACTGATACAAATATAAGAAAAGCAATGGGTTGGTGTTTAGACATTGAGTTATAAGTTTCTCAGCTCAGATACCCATGTTCTCACTGATTTGCTGGGGCTGGGCTGCTATATGAGAATACTTTGTATATATCAGACATACAAAGAATCCCCTAAAGTAACTGCAATTGTTCTTAATAGGAATTGGAAAGGTATAAAAGGCTGGATAATGTACAAATAGAAAGTGAAAACAATGTCCTGGGACAACCAGAAAAAATAATACACACCTTTCTTCATTACTGCTAATTTAACCTTTATTGTTTGGTAAACTTTGCTCTGTGTTTATTTTCAAGCTGAGTTCAATCTGGAGGGAAGAGGGGTGGGGAGGAAATAAATTATTTTCTTTAAAAAATATTCCTTACCAAACACAGGAACTGTCCTCTATTGCCTAGGAAGACAGGACCATCATGAATTCAGGCTCTATTTTTTTAATTAAAGGGATTCTCACATGGCAGACATGCATCCGGATGTGAGGATGGTTATCTGAAGCCCTGCCTGTCATTGTATTTCACAGCAATGAAAGAGCATCTACTCCTCGGTTCTGAATCAATGAAAATCTAATGGACAGGTCAGCCTGTTTTCTTGCCCAAGTCCCTGTACTATTTCCCAGGTTCACCTTTTGCTTGCCCAAGTGTTGTGGGTATCAGTGTTTGATCAGCACTTCCCGTCCTTTTTCACTATACACTGCTTCCTATCAAGACAAGAGCGTTTCAAATGATCCCTAGAATAGAGGTCAGGATGGGAAAGCATCCTACTACTTCTCACAGAAGGCATTTTAGTGATCTGAGTTTCAGGTCCCCTGTTCCTGAAGTAACAGAGAATTATTTGGAAAGGTAGGTGGGATGTTACTTATCATGAGACATCATAGACACACTGGCACACCACTTGCCTGAAGTCTAAGGATCCAGAAAAGAAACAGAGATAGGAGGGCAGAGATAGTAAAAATACCCAGAATGAATGTACTGTGAAATGGAATAACTTTTGAATTAAATCCTACTGTAGCTGTGGCCTGGTTATAAGAAAAGGGTTTATATATTATACCAGTGTGCAATGAAATGTGACTTCATTATCAATAAGGTTCAAAGATGAGGTCAAGTTCACTTTCCATGAAAATCCTCAAAGAAAGTTCATCAAATTAATTATATATATAATCCTATATAATACATGTATATAATATATCTAATGATATATAAATAAATGCATAAATGTCACATATTAAAAATAAAAACCTGTTATATCTATTATTTGGGACAAGGAAAGAAAGTCATCCTTAAAGTTCTACAACCAATAGCCACTTCACACTTCTCTAAATACATACTCCTCAGGAATATTCCTTACCACCTTTTTTTTCCTGGAATTTGGCTTGAGAGTGTCCTCTGAGTAGATCCTACTCATAGAGTACAGCAAGATTTTGGGGAGTGGGGAAGACAGGTGCATGGAGACAAATGAGAGGACACTGCCCAACTTCACTCTTGCCACATACCAAAGAGCTAGAGGATAAGGAGAGTGGTAGCTGCAAAGGTAACATATGAAAACATTGTGTATCATGTGTAATGTAACATATGTAACACTGTGCTTGCCTGAAGCACCACTTGCAGAGTTGCTAAGTACTGATATGATCTATGCTCAAAGGGTGGGGATGTCACCATTATGTGTGTACAGGATGTGAGCAGCTCTAGGAAAATACATTGCAGGAAATGAGACTTTAACTCCCTTTCTTTCATTGTTCTTCAAGTCCTCTTGCCCAACCTGTGTGTTCCTCCAAAGTATAAGTCTGCTAGGGTTCTCATTGTAAGTGATGTCTCCCTTTTTTAGCTGTAGTCTCTCAGATGTTTTGGCAACACAGATTTACATCTTGCTCCTTAGCTGACTTCTTGGTCACTGCTCTGGTGCTGATGTGAAGGATAAACCAAGATCAAGTGGTTCAGATGAGAAATCAGCAATTCAACTGTGAGTCTCACTAGAGAATCAGAACTTTTGGAACACTACACAGACACGTGTAGTTATACACTTGTACTTTTTCTTGAATACCAGAATTTAACATTTACCGCAACTTTTCAGATACTCATAATTGCCATAGTTCCAGGAAGAGTATAATAAAGTCTCTTTGTCAGGAGGTGTACACTTTCTTTGTAGTGTTCCTTACCTGTTTCCTTATACACAGCACATTCTTTTTTTTCTTTATTTTTTATTTCTTCAAGTTACATCTCAATTGCAGTCCCTTCCCTATTCCCCCTCCAGTCCCACCCTCCCACCCTCAACCCCCCATCCTCTTCCCTTTTTTTTTTTCTTTTAAGTTTAAGGTATATTTTATTTCCCCCTACAGTTTCCCCTTTCAGTCCAACAAATGGCTCTTTCTCTTATAATAATAAATACAATACAGTACAACAGAGGTAATTAGGCCACAGTTATGAGGGTTACATGGCTTAACGTACATTCCCAATGACCAGTCCATATGTATTTGGTACCTGACTTTAACATTGTACTATCTAAACATCTCCATGAGTTTAAAGTTCTATATCTGACTCAACATTCATACTAACTTGCAACACAATTTTAAAAGTATCTTCTTAGATCTATAATACCCTCTTGATTCCTAAACAACTCAAAATTTAATTATGAGACTCTAGCTATCTGTTCTTCAACCACCTCAGAGACCTGAGAGGGATAAATATATCTGATTTTATAGGAAGTACAGGGCCTGCAGCTTTCCAAACTGAGAAATGACATACCAGTGGCTGCCTGGACAGTTCGCATTTTCTCTCCATACATTACAGCATCGATCTTCAGTCATTTGGCCCACACAGCACATTCTTAAGAAGGGACTGTGTAGTTTAGGTTCCAACCAGGACCACTCACCTCCTTCACAGGTCTACATTTCAGCTTCTTCAACTATGGTTTGCTCCTCTATGAGGGTCATGGCATTGAGTATGAGTGCCAAAGAAAATCTGACAATAGTAAAGGATTTCTAAATAGACAAAAATAAAAACATAATTCCAGATACAATGTGTGGAGTTCAAGAAAACAGAATCATGAAAACAAAAGTAAAGTCAAATCTAGCATGGAATGAATCTGAGAGACCCAAGCCTTCCCACCAAAGAACACTAAGGAATAGTGCCTGCAATACCGTGGCTTAGATTTGAGACCTTCGTGTGTTATGACAGCCCAAATCTAATGACCATTAGTGGGATGCACACTTTGGTACATCCAAGGGCAACCAGATCTGTGGTATAGTTCAGACTTCACAGACTCCTTTGGGACCTGTTTGTGGCCAAACCCTTCACTGTGTAAAAATCACATGTCTATACAGAGACGTTTACACTGGTTAGCACTGTTTTCATTTCTCTATCACATCTGTCTTCATCCCTCTTTGCTTGAGCACCTGACTGTCTGTGCCCCAGGTCTGCTTTTGTACAAGACAACATAAAATAATGACCAGTGCTGTTAAATCCTTAAGCTCATTTGTGTTGCTGTTTGTCTCATTCAGATAATGGCCTAATTTGGGGGTGTTTGTGGGATCATTAACTTCAAATTAGTTTTATGATTCCAACTTTAATTATAATGCTTTTCAATTATCCTTAGCATATTATTTAGAAATAGAAAAAACATTTGAACTTGCACAATACTAGTTTTCATAAACTATGAGTGATAATTTTTATTATGTCAGACTATCTCTAAATAAAAATAATTTCCCTTCCAATTTAACAAAACATAAAAGTGAGGTCCCTGTCAGTCATTTGTGCAACCTGACCTCCATTTTCTCTTCCATTATTCATTTCAACAGACAGTTTTAGTTTGTTTTGGAACATGTGTTTACTTTCTAAGAATGTAGAGCTATCTTGCTTGTGAGGAACAATCAAGCTTTGTCTCTTTCCTAAAATGAGGTATGTCTTATGTGTGGATATTGGCTGCCAATAAAAATAAGCAAGAGGCTGTTTTCTACTTATTTAGGACGATCCATCCATTTCCCAGATGTAGTATACTGTTTATTTTCTGCTCACAGGACATAGGTAGCTCTCTGTGATAAAATAGCTATCATTTCATGAGTTTTTACACATGACCAAGGCTGAGCAAGCCTTATCTCACTTAATGAAGGAAGGCATTCCAGCAAAGCAGGTGCGTCTCCAGTCCACACAGGAGAAACATGGACATAGTAATAAACTTGTTTACTATAAAATCATATGATCCTGAAGATAATTACTTTTCAGAGCACAGGGAAGGAATCCAGGCTGAAAGAACTTACAATACCCAGTGCAGATAAAGCTCAGTTGTCAGTCACCATTGATCAGACAAGTAACACAGAACTAAATTGCTGAGAAATCACACAAAATTAAACAAAACACACTGTAAACAAATTTTGACCAAATCTTAAACTCTTCAGGAAAATTTAAAATAGCAAGGAGAAAGAAAATTTTTTATTTAGAAATATAAACAACATTTGTACATATGGAAGACTTTCTAAAAATAAACTGTGAATGACAATTTGCCTACTTTTTCTCTTCCACATTCCAGATATAGCCCACTGGAAGACTATAGCTTAATGTAAACACCGTGAGAGGAAATTAATAGAAAATAATCATAAAATTAAAAATGCAATGGTAGTAGTAACTGCAAATACAGCAATAAAAATTTTAAATTAGCATGTTAGATAAGGAAACACAACCCTACTGCATGCTGTGAACAGGAAACTCATGAGAAGGGCAAATATACAAACAGACTAAAAGTAAAAGAATAGAAACATTATTCTACAAGGCTGTTTAGAGAAACAGGACCCAAAGGCTGAAGACTGATGCAGGAATGTATGGAGAGAAAATGGGAACTGTCCAGGCAGTCATTGGTATGTCATTTCTTAGTTTTGGAAGCTGCAGGCCCTGCACTTCCTATATAAGCAAATATATTTATCCCTCTCAGGTCTCTGAGGTGGTTGAAGAATAGACAGCTAGAGTCTCATAATTAAATTTTGAGTTGTTTAGGAATCAAGAGGGTGTTATAGATCTAAGAAGATACTCTTAAAAGTATGTTGCAAGTTAGTATGAATGTTGAGTCAGATATAGACCTTTAAACTCATGGAGATGGTTAGATAGTAGAATGTTAAATTCAGGGGCCAAATATGTATAAACTGGACATTGGGAAGGTATACTGGGCCATTTAACGCTCATAAAAGTGGCATATTTATATCTGTTGTTTTGTATAATACTTACTGTTATAAGAGAAGGAACCAGCTGTTGGACTAAAAGAGGAAACTTCTGGGGGGGAAGAGGGTGGAAGGGCGGGATAGGAAGGGGGAATAGGGAGGGGTTTGTGACTGAGATGTAACTTGAAGAAAAAAAATAAAGTATTTAAATAAAAAAAGAAAAAGAAGGAGTGACTATATTAGAAAGAGATAAGGTGAAATTAAAAGTAGCTTTTCAGGTTAGTAATGTAATTGTACTTCAGATAAAAGAAAAAGCAGAATCAAAGCAAGGCAATCAAAGCAAAGAAACAATAAAGAGGGAACAGTGCAAGAAAAATTAAAGCAAAAATACAAACAACACTACCAAATGGCATTAACTAAATTAAGAATAAAATCAGAGCGGTGCTATGACTAAAGTAGGATTTTAATATGAACTCACAGTTAAGATCAACAATTTAAAAACGGACAGTCTTTTCAAACACCATAAACTTAAAATTCAACTAAAAAGAAATAATATGAAGAGGTTTATTAAAATATAATTGAAAAGCTTCTGAAGAAATATTCAGACCTAATAGCCTCTCTAGAGAGTGATACCACATATTTAAGGAATTAATAACTATGCATAAGCTTTTTGAGAAGCCAGTCTCATTTCTGAGAACCCCTACTTGATAAGCAACCCAGGAAAAGATAGTACTAAAGGTTGAGGGAAGAAAGAAAAAATACAAAAATGAGACAAAATTCTCCAACAAATGATAACAAATAAAATACAAATATAAAGAAAAAGTACCATGGGCAAGTGGGATTCATGTAGGCATTTAAAACTGATTTAACATTTGAAATGCAGTCACTATAGTCTATCACATCAATAGGCTAAAATTTTAAGTCATATGATCATAACAATTGTTGCTGAAAAGACTTTAGAGTACAGACAAAATTCTCATTAGTATTAAAACTGCTCAGAGCATTATTGAATGAAAACTACTGTGCACATATAAAATTCTCACACGTGGTCATACATGGTGGTGCCAACTTGTAATCCTGGGACTCAATAGGCTAGCAAACAAACAAATAAACAAAAATAAGACTATCTATGTATTAGAGAATTGATTGGTAAGGAATATTTCTGCCTAAAGACTAGATATTTTCTTTTTAAAACCCAGCAAGTCATTTTCCTATTCAAGGCTGAAAAGGAAGTTCATTTTTCTCCTTACAATTAGACAAAAAATGACCAAGAAATAAATGAAAATAAAAAGACATAGCAACACTTTTTATACTGGAACAAACAAAAGTATTTTATTGTTAGACCCTGTCTCAAAGAAACCAAATTAAATACATAAATAAACCAGTTTGAAATAAAGTAACCCAAGAATCCCAACATATATACAGAAAAGAAAGCAGAACCCCTAAATCTAGAATTCAGTAATAAGCTCAGCAGTGTTTTTAGATGTAAGAGGAACACAAAAAATATCTACAGCATTTCTGGGTGATAAAGGGAAAATGTCACACTAATGTACATTATTTATGGACCATTGCTTTTTTTTCCCCAACCCCTTTCATGATGCTGAGGATCACAAAGAGGACAGAGTCTACACTGAACTAAAATCTTCCTGTGAGATATACCTGGGATCAAACTGTAGATTTAATGCAAGTTCTAAAAGAATGCCAAAGACTTGCTTTTGTTTTACGGCCATGCATAATTCACTGTAATATGTATGTGGAAAGGTTAAAATCAAATAATAGCTAAGCCACCTTACAATGAGAACGATATGAAAGGAAGCACTCTGCCTAACGTTCAAGTCTACACAAGTATGGTAATCACATGGTGCTGTATTGTAGAAGAGAGATACATGTGATCAACAGAAAAAAAACCCTAAGCGTGTATTTAAGTAAATAAATAAATTCATTTTTGTAGAGGTGGAAAAGCAATTCTTGGGAGAAAGATTCTTTCTCTCCAACAGATTTTTATTGCATCAACTTGTAGGAAAAGTCACAGAATCTAAAACAAAACCTTGACTTGAATCTCATATTTTATCCAGCAGTTAAAAATCAAACTTGGAGTATGCACCCAAACTGTATCAAAGACCCAACCAAAGACTGGCCATATAAAATTCTTAGAGAAAACACAGGAGAAATTCTCTGAGATTCAGACCTTTAGATTACTCTAAAGAATTCTTAAAATTGAAAATAAAAGGCTGATTTCTAAGAGCAAAACAAAACAAAATGAAAAAAAAACCTGGAAATGTCTAGATTTAAACCAATTTTCCATAAATACCCTTTTAATAAAATTGAAAGACAATCTATAAACCAATGAAAATGTTTGTGATCTCATCATAGCACACAGGACATAAGACCTCTACTTGGGCTATATATATACTCTTAATACACACTTTTAAGCATCACAGTTCAGAGTGGGTGTTTTACAATGCAGAAAATGAGTACACACACACACACACACACACACACATACATACATACACACATACACATACACACATACATATGCATACACAAACACACACACAGACACACACACACACACACACAAAGGACACTCTGTGTCATTCTCACTAGGGAGAGGACACTAAAAGCACAGTGAGACAACACAGCACCTCTACCAGAACGGCGCAAATAAAGCACAGAGTTGACACCCACTGGTGGTGAGCACGTAGAGCGACTGTATTGCTATTTGCTACCGTCTAAGATGCTAAACACTACTGGCTCCTCTGCAATCCAGTGTGTCAATGGATTGTGAAGTGAACACTGGCTGCAAATCTAATAATCACGTTGAATACTGAGCTCACATAAAGTAATACACTGTCACAAACACTTGCACACAGATATCCATAGCAACTTTATTCACAATAACCTAAAGCAGATATCACACAAGTGTTCCAAATAACGAATGGCTGAACAAAGTGTAGCAGATGTATATACCATGGAATATTAGTCAGTGACAAAGAGTGAACAACAATTCATACAGGAAACAACTTGCCTGGATGGTTACTGTTTGGTGTTCAATGAGAAAGCCGATCTTGTAAGGTTATGTGTATATGATTACAAATATGTAGCATTTTTGAGCTCTCAAAATTGTGGAAACATGGTACATTAATGGTCTAGGGTTAAGGATAGGAGGTTTGAAAAGGGGAAGGGGTGTGGATTTCTCTAGGTAACAAGAAAGTAATGAAATTTTTTCTCTCTCTTGTGTTATTAGCACTGACTATACCTTATTTACAATTTTCATCAACAGTTTTGTAAGAGAAAAAAGTGAACAGATTATAGTGGAGGTCTATATTATCTCTTAAAACTACACACCATTCTAAAACTGCCTCAAATTTAATAGTGTTAAAGAGTTTAATACATAATTTTCATACAAAATGAAATTGATTTGTGTTAAATAGTCCCATCACTCCATGTATGAAACAATCAAATAAGATAGTAAGCCGTACCAAGGGGAATAAGAACACAACACATATACACATTTTACACACCAAAACATAAACATACACACATAATTACATACACACCTGCACATATATACACACACACATGAACAAATACATACACAAAATATATATGCATAAATACACACAAATAAATACATATGAATGCAAACACATGCAAAAAGCACATGCACACATGTGTGTATATATATGCACACAAATACATGGATACATGTACATATATACATACATATGCACATATACACACAAATATATATATGTACATATATATGCCTACATGCATATACACACATTTAAATTTAATACATATACATACATAAAACACAAATTCACATGCACACATATATACCCACTCTTATTTATTTACTGCTTGATGCTTTTTAAGAGAAACTGGCATCAAATCACAATCCTGTTTCAGCCTCCTTAGTACAGATATGCACCACTACACCTTGCTGGCACAAACATATGGGTGGCCATTAATAGTAAATGAAATTTCTAATAATGTAAAACTGATAAATTTCCTATAAGAAGGTAAAGTGTTACGTTTTATTCAGTTCTTACTCCAGGACAAAAGAATGGAAGTCATTTGTATCTCATTTTCTCATGAATTCAGATGTCATGAGGACAAACTAGCTGACACTGGGAATCTCCACACTTGTTAACTTTCTACAGATTCACATTGGCCCTAGAGAGTTACAAGGTATATGCCTGTCACAAAAAACAAAAACAAAAACAAACACTCTACTAGGTCCAGCTTTAAATACTCCAAGAATCTCTAGGCATCGCTGTACCACATCCAGCGCTGGATAAAGTACCAGTGGTTGATATAGCCTACTTTCAGATTTGAGGAAGTGTTGAGCAGAGACATCAGTGGAGCACTTTTGGTGTGTTGCTTCAGAGTCAGAGATGATGTGATATGATAAGGAAAAGAGATGGATGGGTTCCTTAGCAATTCCTCCTTTCTCTTTTGTGCTTGGATATTAGAGAACAGGAAGACAGTTTACAGTAGGATCATCACAGAAGGATTTGCAATAAACCAGAAGAAACACATGACAGCTGAAGGACAGTATTAAAGAATGAGGACATGGCAGGAGTAATTCCTTGAGCAAGGGTCTTCCTGTAGAGCTGAAGCTACCCTGTAGTTCAGGGTTTTCCTTCCTCAGCTTTTCAGGAGCTATGATTACAACAGTGCTCCATGCTTTTCAATTCTCAATGTGACACGAACTCCCTTTTAATTATGCAAAGATTGCAAAATCAGTTTAGTGATCCAGAAGAAGCCTGACACGCAGCTAACCAAAGCAGTGATGGGAAAACAAACAAAAAAAAACTCTTTTGCTATTTCAGGAGCTGTTCAGAGTGACTCATATTTCTTTATCCTCATGACTTATGAACTGGCTAAAATCACTGATCCCATGTTCCAATCACTGTTTGTGAGTGGTGGTGTTAAATCTGAATTTACAAGGCTGGATTCTAAAATGTGTGGGCAGAAATGCTAGGCTATATTTCATGTCCTTAAGAGACTATGCTTCCTACATCTCTTCTACCTCCAAAAAAGCTTTTCTTAAAAATATCACAAAGTAAATTCCTAGTTTTATTCTAAAACCACCTTTATCTGAGCATGTTCAACTTATATTTCATAATCTTGACATAAAATGTCAATTCAAAAGAGAATGTGAGACAACTTAAAAATATATAGTTTGTTACTGTCTCTTTCTTTTAAAGATTCTAATAATGTAAGAATTACGACTCTAAAATGGATTTTTAAAAACCTTTGTTTTACAATGTGGAATAAGTAAAATGCCACTCAGAAAAAAATTTACCTGAAAATTGAATTCAACTGCTTTTAACACTTAATGAGTTCTTACCAAGTACAGTGGTGATTTCATACATTCTTTCAGGTCACAGTTCCTGTGTCTGCAATACTGGCTTGATGCCCTCATTGTCTTTGGAATGTGGAAACTATTAGAAGTTGTTGCTGGTGAAGGAAAGCATGCCACAATGTATCAGGAATTGTAGGAGATTATGAACAATACAGATGGGGGAACCACATGGATGGCCACGGGCTTCTCCTTTGTAGTTTTTGTTGTTCTTCCTGTGAAGCTGTAAGCTTGGTATGTTATCATTCTCTCGGCTTGTTTTAAGATTAAAAATTGCTTATGTACACTCTGTGGGCAGATGGGAGAATGCCCAGCATTGACATTTCCTACTGTAATAGAATACAGGGAGACTAACTTAGTAATGCCTTCATTTGTACCCTATATAACAGGCTATCCATGGAAATTAAGCTTTTTAAAGTTTGGAGAACATAAAATACCAATTTGAATAATTTATTTTAAGGCTATGCAGCTAGGAACTTCTAAAGTTTTCTTCCCAAGTCATGCCTCTGAGTTCCAGTGGAAATTAGTTCCTTCATAGATGCCATGGTATGAATGTCTCCCCAAAGCTCCCATTTCAGGAAACTCATTTCCCGTTGGTAGTGCTGAGAGCTGAGGCACTACAGAGTTTGAGTCGTGACTCCTACACAGTTAGTGACTGAGTCTATGTCACTGTCACAGGAAGAGTTTCATTATTGTGCTAGTGGGTGTGCTACAAAAGAGACTTGGGCCTTTACCTCTCTGTTCCTTCTGCCATGGCCATTGAATGATATAGCCAAAACACCCCTACATGGCATGGTCGCCTTGATTTTTTAGCTTTCTAGATTCTAGGACTGTAGGAAATATGTCCTTTATCTTTATAAATTCTCCATGCTCAGGTGTTCTATTCTAGCAGAAAAAGGAACTAAAATAATACTCAACTTTACCTGTCACCAGGCTTCTGGACACCAGGGCCTCTCTTCATTAGTCGAAGTTAAGATTTTGTCCTATGTTATTGATTCAAGGCCAGTGTTAAGGTTTGAGGTCAGTTATCAAGCTAGTGGGTGCTCAGCTTGGATAAAGTAGAGAACTAAGTAGTCCTATATCAGAGGAAATGATTGAATCCATAAACCAACATTGAAAAAAATAAAGTCTTTAATCACTTCCAAAGATAGCATATGTGAGATGTCAGAAACAGGATCACGCCCAGGTCCCCTCTTCATTTCTTTCCTGGAAAAGCACAGTAATGGAAGGTCTCCGGAACACACAGTCATGGGGTCCTCTTAGGAGAGAAGGGACCACAATTATAGGTCAAGAGGGTTGTGGCCTTGAGATTGTGGAGAAGCAAGAGGAGAGGCTAGACACAGGAAACCTTGAGCACTGAAACAGCCTTGCATGTTCCTCCATCTTATACCACAGGAAGGAGGCCCTGCAAGGCTCCTGAAGGGCTCAGTACAGGCCTTAAGTTCATGAAGGGAATCATTTTATTTCAATCTATTTAAAAAGATGAATATGAGGGACATAGCATGGTCAATGGAAGAAATAACAATGACAATTTCAATGAATCAATCTATAATTGAATGTTTTTCCTTGTAGACCTTGACAAACATGTTCTAAGTCTAATGGAATGAAATACATTTTCAGATATATGAGATAAATATGAGAAAAATTCAAATAAGTAAGTTTTCTTATCAGATAAATCTTATGTTCACCCTTACAGTGAGATATTGGTGTGGGTAGGAGATGAGCACATACTTAACAAACTGAAGACAGGATGGAGAGCAGTGATGATGGATTCATGCCCCAGGGCTGATGCACACTTTTCTTTAATAGTCATTGTGAATCGAAAGAAACAAAATAAACCTATATTATTACAAGAGATGCAAAAATGATTTCAAGTAGATTTAAAGTCTAATGAGAACAACCCAAACTTTGAACTAATAGAAGATCCTGTAAGTAAGTCCCTTGATGGCTGCAAAGCAAAGCGGAATTTCACAAACAAGACAAAACATACAATTCATAAAAAGGAAATGAGTGATAAATTGACCGCACTAAAATGAATAAAGTCAGTGGAAAAAAAAGTACACAGTGAATAAAATTTAAACCCTCAGCACAGACTGGCAGAAGTTATTAACAATGAACATTGCCACGAACAGTACAGTTTAGGAGCCAAAATACATAAGGCTTTCCTCCAAAACAATGAGAAAAGAATAAATAATCCAATGGAAATTGGGCAAGAGATGAATGAGCCAGTCTAAGAAGGAGAATAGCAAATGCCAATAAACACGGAAAACGCTACTTCATCCGCCCGCCGGTGCAGAGAGACAGTGTTCAGTACTGTGTAGCTTTTATCTTACAGAGATTAAAACAGAGTTAAAACACAAGCCTCATTACTGCAAGGGGAGGGGAAGATGGAAAATGCACTTATATTAAGAGGACAAGGCACAAGTAAGTACTGATAAATTTGGAAGTACAAATTAAGTTGGTATTCTTTCAGTGATTCAAAAAGTACAAAACCATGATTATAAGCCTATGACTTTGAAAAACTTCTAATCTTCATTAGGATATACATAATGTGTGTGTGTGTGTGTGTGTGTGTGTGTGTGTGTGTGTGTATATAATCATAAAAATACACATATTGTAGGTTATGGTCACCTCAGTCAGTCCTGGGGATGACATTATGAGAGAAGACAGGTAGAACTATTTTTTTCTTTAGAAAAAAGATATATGGGCAAAATATTAACACATGTTGCATGCACTTGGCTTGATGTGCAACAACATTTATTATATATCTCTGTTAGTGTACAATTATAGTGCATAAATTGGCAAAATTATTCTGAAACTTAAAATGAAATATAAACAATGGTTATCATTCATATATACTTTCCTGTGGTGGTGGCAAATTAAAAGAATAGCTTGATTTCACTATGATTTCTCAGCAAGTTCTCTAAATAGCTGAGGGAAATAATCCATATCTACAAATCATAGGCTTATTACTCATAATTTGAGGAAGGTAGATTCTTTTGCTAAATTGATCTTCTATTCTCCTGAGATACAAAGTTGAGGAGCTCAAGCTGTCAATAAACAAATTGATACTCAGGAGAAATATAAGTCATTTCTTAAAGTCCTTGGTACTTGGATCTTGTCACATAACTTACACCCTTTCTTGGTGTCTGATGTGACAGTGTCTGGGAACTTACGAAAACTGTAGAACTATTCTCTGTCAGCCCCAGGCAATGCTGACTTGGTGATCAGTGTTCCTTAGATACATAACTTCTAAATTTTAGGTTGTTTCACCTCCCCTGTTGTCTCTCTTCAAAGTACTAGACCCATTAACCATTCTTGATGAGTTCTGATAGTCTGCCTTGGTTGATGTGGATCAGGACCTTAACATTCTCTGAACTTAAACTTTCTGGCACAGAAAGGACAGCCCAAACCATAATGATCAAATATGCCCTAAAGGGTTGTCTCCAAACAAAGGTTATTACAGCATCCAGGGAAACAGGGAAGGCCTTGCAATCTGCAAGGCAAATTTGACAAGGCCTCTGTCACGTGTCTGTTTATAGTCAGTACAGAGATGACAATAGGAATATGGAATTAAAACTAATGTGAGTGGTACTAATGCCTTCTCAAGAAGGGTTTTAATTAGCACTTACGGTTATGCGCTATTTATGAAATGTTTGCAAGAATTTATGACTCATAATAAGTACTTCAGAAGGGTTTGTTTATTAAATAAATACATTCTCAAATACATATTACAGAGTGTAATTTTTCTTGAACCTGAATCATCGTCATAATTGTGAGTCTGGAATGTCCCAAACTGTTTCTGCAATATCAAGTTGACTTAAGATGCTATGTAAAAGTAAGTTAATTGATCAAAAAATTGGTGTAATGGACAGACTAGTGTCTAAAATTATTCTTAAATGATAGCAAAACAAATCTTACTGGTATATGACTTAAACAACCACAGATAATGATTGGAAAAGAAGCTTATATTATTACAGAATGTTTAGTTATTAGCAAAGGTACAATAACCGCAATTGTTCTCTTTGCTTCAAAACTCACCCTTGTTGTCTGAGTAGATATACAGTCATGTGTAACCGAACTTTTAAATTATTATTTAACACTTATATATTTATTACTAAATTCACTTATAACAAACACCAACAATTTCTTAACTATTAATCCTATAAATTCCTACAACCCCTTTAACCTATCCACTAAACCTATTGATAATTATAACAACTACTTTCATAACCTTTTAGAATGATACAGTCTCTGGGGCAGGTCCTCAGTCGTCAGGAACACAGTCTTTGTTGTAGATTCTTTAATGCACTTAGCAGTCCTTTTTCTGGATCTCTCAGATGCAGGTTCATCAGGGTAAGTTGGTTTTGCAGTCTCACCTTAAATAAGGCTCCATGCTTTCTTCTCTGTGGGAGACCCCAGCCGTCTGCAGGCCAACTTACTTCTTTTGAATCAGGAACTCAGCTGCTCTGCCTCAGTCCTTAAAGCCAGGCACCGTTTCCTTTAGGCCACTGTTTGGACAGATCAAACCCCTCTAGGCAAAAGCTGAGCCACAGGGTCCAGTCCTTGGCCTTTTGGTGTCTTGCTCAGGCTTTCTTTGCTCACCGGCTTCTTTCTGCTTCAGGGAGAGAGCTGGCCATCAATGGCCAGCCCTTTTTTCAGCAGGACTCTTGGAGCTCTCTAGCATCAGGGGCCTCTTCTACTTCTGGGCTCCATGCACTGTCCTCAAATAGGAGGAACTCTGTTTCAGCTTAATTTGGGCTCCGCCCACTTAGCAGCTGAAAACAATGTCAGGCTAGATACTTTGTTTCAAGTCTATTGAGTCTTTCCTGTTTTTCCTGACTTCAACCTTGTTTTTCAGTCTATTGAGTCTTTCCTGTTTTTCCTGACTTCATGCTGATAATGCTCTTCATGCCCCGAATTAAGAGACAGTATCAGAAACTCCTATATATTTTCTAAATCTAATTTATCTAACACCTACAGTCATGGGTTATTTTTAATCTTGTTTTTCCATTTATATTTAATAAAGTAAATAAATTTAGAAGAGTTGTAGGTTTGTAGAAATGTCAAAATGTTACTAGCCTCCCATATACTCTGCACTTTGCCTCTATTTTATCACAACTGTGGAATATTGAGTCAATCTGATGACCCATATTAGAGTCTCAGAGTCTGAAGTTTATGCCGTGCTGGAATTTCATTCGTTTTAAAAAACTAATTACTCTTTTCTGTGTCAAAATACTGTGTTATGATAAAAAATCTAAAATGCCCCTATGAGGCCCCAAAGCTTTGTCTATATTTGTGACATATTTTAAACCAATGCAAACTTTCAGTGGTGGGTCCTGGCGGATGGAAATACATCTCTAGGAAATAGCTTCTTGTTTCTGGCCTGCTCTCTCTGCTTCCATTCTGCTTTTGCCTCAGGATTATGCTCTCAACGCTGTGGTTAAAATCTTTTTTTTTTTTTTTTTTTGTACCGTGTGTTCCTTACTGTGATTGAATTAAATCTCTCTGAAACCATGAGCTAAAATAAGCCACTTCTCACTTCAGCTGTTCTTCCCAGATATTTTAACATAGTAGTAAATAAATTGATTTATACCTCATGGCACATCTGCCCACATCTCCTTAGGCAACTCCAGGCATCACAGCACATCTTCTCACATTAATTCCTTAAGCATTCCCAGCAAGTGATGACCTCTGAGAATTTCCTTGTTTTGGGAGACCCTTAGAACACAGATAATTTCTGACAAGTATTTTATACAACAGCCTTCCATTGGTTTACTTTACTGTCTCTCTCTTATATTGGGGGCATAAAGTCTGATAGAGTTGAGGAAGCACATGGTTTTCATTTTCAACCCATCATGTTGATGATGTGTATGAAGAACAAGGTTTGTTGCTGAAGATATTAAGCTCTTTCATATGGCCAATGGAGTGTGGGATTTCTAACATAAACTTATTATTTCTCTTTTTTTCAAGCCATATGCTTTTTAAAAGCACCTAAATATTACCTAACTCCAGGAGAGGGAAGTTGACTTTTGTGAGAGTTGCTTTATTGGTTAGCATTCTCTAGAGGAACAGGACTGAAATATATAGAGAGAATTTATTAGAGTGGCTTACATGCTGTTCCAGTTAGTACAACAATGATTTGTTACTAATGGAAAGGTCAAGAATCCAAGAGTGTTCAGTTGTCAATTTTAGATGTTTCAGATGATCTTCAGTATATGCTAGAATCACAAAGAATTGGGCTTTAATGCCAATGGAGGAAAAACTTGACAATGAGAGCCAGCACAAACAGTCACACAGTTAAAGCTTCTTTCTTCCATGTTCTCTATATAGACTGCCACCAGAAGATGTGGCCCACACTAAAGGTAGATCTTCCCCCTCAGAAGATTTGAATTAAAAGTATGTCTCCCAGTAAAAATTATTTAATTAAGAAAAATCCCTCACAGGTGTACCTACCATTTGATTTTAGTTAATTCCACATGTTAAGTTGACAACCAAGAATAGCCAACACAGTTGCCTCTTATTGGTCGATTTAATATCTATCTTTCCATAGTCAAAAATCCTTTACATTTCAGGTTTAATTCTGTACAACAGTATCAATTGAGTTATTTAGTAGTCACTTTACATATCCATAATCATAATCACTTTATATTTCAGGTTACAGCTCAATAAATATTGTCTATTCCTTTATTTTGCATCTATTTATTCATTTTCATAAATACTTGCTTTATAACTTACTTTATCATTCAATAGTACAGTATATATTATGTTGCCTTAGTTGTTTTACATCTGCTGTTGTTGTCTTTATTACATTAGTGAATCTTTCTAATTTAGAGCTGAGCATTCCCTCACATTTGGGCATCATAGATCTTCCAGGGTAATCTGATGGATTTTGTTTCTCAGTACAAAAGTCAATAGTTTTTCAAATAAATCTTTCTTGTTAATGAAGAGCTGTATTTTAGTACCAATTCTGGGTTCTGGGTGCATTCACTACTCCTGGGATTTGGTACCTGCACCTCACCTTTGTAGGCAGAACTAAGGAATGCATTCAAATATGCTAACATGTAAGCATAGATAGTTCTGTCTGTACACTCTATTTAAAAGTGTATACGAGCTGATATTGGTATTATGTCACCAAGTACTATATGATTTGTTCTAATCTAGTGAGAAACTTGGTTCCCATTATCTACTATTATTTTATTATTTATGCATACTGGTAAGTACATGCAGTGATTTCAAAATGGTTACCCAGTTGCCAATGAGAAGCAACATTTGGGATCTTATTAAACTACTTATAATCACTTTTGTCTTAATTTCTAAAATTATTCACGTCAGGCCCCTTCACAGAAACTTCTTCAGTGCAATATATATGTATATCTACACACACTGTCATTAGAATTTTTCACAACCGTAATTACATCCCAGGGTTCTCAGATGCCATACCTATTTTTTCTAATTTTGGATACATTACTGTTAATTATTTTGAGTAGTAAATATCTATGGATTTTTGTGAAAATCATCATTTCCTCTAGCTAAAACTACAATGAAGTGGTAAATAGTTCTACAAACCTAAAAAAAGTATGATTTTTCAACACATTGTCTCTTCATTCTGTCTAATCCCTAGGGATTACTAGTATGTTTTGTCCTCACAAAACTTTGTTCCATAGTTTTGCCACTCTCAAATGTCACATAAATAGAATAAATACTTTTTAACTGAATATTACATATGTAATATCTGAGTGATAGTTCAATAGTACTCTACCATATGGAAGAAGCATGATTTGTGTAGCTACTCACTCACTGAAGGGCTTTTAATTCCATCTACTTTCCAGTGATTGTGAACACAGTAGGCAAAAATATTTATGCAGAGAATTATTTACATAAATAAGTTTTAAAATAAACTGGATTAAAACTGGGTTGTGAAATTGCTAGATAACTTGATAAAATTATATTGGGCTTTATAAGACACTGTTCAATTACCTAGCAAAGGACTTGGTTTGTTTCACATTTCTAATCTAGCTGGGAATGAGGATTCCTATTACCTAACTTTCTCACTAGGTTTGGTATAGCAACTTTCAATTTCTTCTTAATTTCCACGGTGCCTGGAAGAATTTGTGTTTCCTCAGTCACAGGTGATACTGGCCATATTTTCATGATATACACCATCTGTTTATATACCACTGTGACACATCTGTCAAGGTCTTTGGTACACTGTACAACAAAGTGGTCTCCTTCCTCATTTTTATTTTTATATTCTGGAAGGAACCTTTTATTAGATAAGTGTTTGGTAAATATTTCCTCATAAACTGCAGCAAGTGCTCACAGTGTCTTTCAAAATGATATAGTGTCAAATTGAACAAACACAGAAACTATTTTTTTTTCATTGCTAGAACAGTTTTTTTTTTTTTAAATACAGAACTCACCACAATAGAGTCTCAAAAGTTTCCTCCTGTGTTATTCTTCTATAGATTTTATCACTATGAATTCCTAATGCAAATCTTTGTGGCTCTTCATCTGCAGATACCAAGAGGATTTAACATTTTTTCCTTGAAGCATAATTATTCACGTAGATTTAAAGCTATCCTCCTCTTGCTGGCACTCTGCTCCCTAAATTGGAGTATTCAGCACCATGGTCAGAGCCCCAAAGTGAAAACAAATCTGAGGAACTATTCAGAGGCCATGTGTGAAGCTACTGTCCTTTTAACCTAATGTTTGCTTTCTGAAATTCAAAATATGATGCACGAGTTCAGTGCAGATGTTGGGCTCTGTGATGGATGTCATGGTTGAACAAGCATAGTCTGATGATGTGTTCTGCTTACGCATTTCACATGCCGTTGTCTAGCCGTTTACCTGAGAAGCTGGGCATTTTGGATAACTTTCCTACTCTTTATTCTTGTAGCTATTCATGGCACATGTTTCACAAAATAGAACTCCCAACTAGATAGAGAAATTGCTCTTGCCTATTTTTTTTAGCTTTTTTTTCTTTATTTTATTTTTTCTTTATCTTTTTTATTTTTTTCTCTTTTTTTTTTTTGCTTTTTTTAAAAATTAAATCTTCAGGTTACATCTCAATCGTAGTCCCCTCCCTATTCCCCCCTCCAGTCCCACCCTCCCACCCTCAACACCCCATCCTCTTCCCTTTTTTTTAAGTTTAAGGTATATCTTATTTCCCCCTGCAGTTTTCCCTTTCAGTCCAAAAAATGGCTCTTTCTCTTATAATAATAAATACAATACAAAACAACAGAGGTAATTAGGCCACAGTTATGAGGGTTATATGGCTTCGCGTACATTCCCAATGTCCAGTCCATATGGATTTGGCACCTGACTTTAACATTCTACTATCTAACCATCTCCATGAGTTTAAAGTTCTATACCTAACTCAACATTCATACTAACTTGCACACAATTTTAAAAGCATCTTCTTAGATATATAACACACTCTTGACTCCTAAACAGCTCAAAATTTAATTATGAGACTCTAGCTATCTGTTCTTCAACCACCTCAGAGACCTGAGAGGGATAAATATATCTGATTTTATAGGAAGTACAGGGCCTGCAGCTTCCAAAACTAAGAAATGACATACCAGTGGCTGCCTGGACAGTTCCCATTTTCTCTCCCTACATTACAGCATCAATCTTCAGTCCTTTGGCCCCGTTTCTCTGACAGACATTGATTGTAGAGCAGGGGTTATGAAGGACTTGCCTACCCTGTCTTGGCAGAGCTAGGCTGTCGACTTACCTGCTTCCAGATTTTGTCCTTTTTGGACAGCATTCTGTCTACAGTTAGAGCAAGGGGCTTTTCCTACCAAGAGATAGGCTTGTGACTAGTTCAATCATCTCCCACTGGAGATTCTTCAATGCTCATCTTCCACTTGGGGTAGAATAGGGGGTGCTGTCAGGAGTTGATATGTCTCAATATAAAAAAATCTAAAGTTATGAAAACATCTTTGAATGCCATATTCTGCAGATCTCTTGAGGTTTTTGAAGAGGCCCGATCTATCTCTTATATTAGGGTAAGCAGATGTTGCTTGTCTCTTAGCAGCTTTATTTCTGATTTGCTTAGAAAATAACTATAATAGGCTGTCATAGTACCTAACAAAATGACTGGCTTCCATAACTATTAGTTTGCATTTCTTAATTATCCTAAACAGTTTACAACAATTAGTAGTAAAAGGCCGAAACATCACATTTCATTTTTTTTCTTTACCTCCTAACCCTTCCATCCCATTTCTCTGGGGTGGGGTGTCCTTACATAACAGTCCCTCATCTCAGTTGAGAGGTTGTATGAGGGTCAAGAGCCTCTTCATTCATTGGGGGTCTACGAGGCAGTATCACCAGTGAAAAGTGTCTCATTGCCCGGGAGAGAGAACTAAAAAACAAACAAACAAATAAGCAGAGAAATAGATAAAAAAGACTAAAAAATAGAAAAAAATATAAAACTATATAAAAAATAAATAAAAATAAAAAATAAAAAGTCTATGTCCAAGTTCCCTTTGATGTGTTAGTTGTAGTATCGATACCTTCTACTGTATAGCTAAAATCCTACTATAAGTGAATAGATGCCATATGTGTCCTTCTGAGTCTGGGTTAGTTCACTCAGGATGAGCTTTTCTAGTTCCATCCATTTAGCTGCAAATTGCATAATTTCATTGTTCCTGATAGCTGAATAATATTCCATTGTGTAGATGTACCACAGTTTTTTAACCCATTCTTCGGTTGAGGGACATCTGGGTTGTTTCCAGTTTCTAGCTATTACAAATAAGGCTGCTATAAACATAGATGAGGAAACTTCCTTATGATTCTGTGAAGAGGCATTTGGGTGTATACCCAGAAGTGGTATGGCTGGGTCCTGAGGCAAAGCTATTCCAAGTTTTCTAAAATATCACCAGACTGACCTCCATAATGGTTGCACAAGCCTGCACTCCCACCAGCAATGGAGTAGGGTACCCTTTTCTCCACACCCACGCCAGCATGTGCTGTCATTTGAGCTTTTGATCTTAGCCATTCTGACAGGTGTGAGATGGAATCTCAGAGTCTTCTTGAGTTGCATTTCTCTGATGATTAAGGATGTTGAGCATTTCTTCAAGTGTCTCTCAGCCATTAGGGATTCTTCCTTTGTGAATTCTCTTTTTAGCTCTGTCCCCCATTTTTTGATTGGATTATTTGGTTTGTTGGCATTTAATTTCTTGAGTTCTTTGTAGATTTTGGATATTAGCCCTCTGTCAGATGTGGGATTGGTGAAGATTTTCTCCCAGTTTGTAGGCTGCCGGTTTGTTCGAATGACAGTGTCTTTTGCCTTACAGAAGCTTTTCAGTTTCATGAGGTCCCAATTATTGATTGTTGATCTCAGGTCCTGAGCTGTTGGTGTTCTGTTAAGGAAGTTGTCTCCTGTGCCAATGAGTTTGAGGGTTTTTCCCACTTTTTCTTCTAGTAGATTTAGTGTGACTGGCCTTATGTTAAGGTCTTTGATCCACTTGGACTTAAGTTTTGTACAAGGTGATAAGTATGGGTCTAGCTTCATTCTTTTACAAGTGGATATCCAGTTGGACCAGCACCATTTGTTGAAGATGTTGTCCTTCTTCCATTGTGCCATTTTGGCTTCTTTGTCAAAAATTAGGTGGCCATTAGTGTGTGCGTCTATTTCTGAATCTTCAATTCGATTCCATTGATCTACTGGTCTGTTTCTATTCCAATACCATGCTGTTTTTACAACTATTGCTCTGTAGTACAGCTTGAAATCTGGGATGGTGATACCTCCAGATGTTTTTTTTAATGTACAGGATTGATTTAGCTATTCTGGGCTTTTTGTTTTTCCATATGAAATCGAGAATAGCTCTTTCCAAGTCTATAAAAAATTGTGTTGGTATTTTGATAGCAATTGCATTGAATCTATATATTGCTTTTGGTAGGATGACCAATTTTATTATGTTGATCCTACCTATCCATGAGCATGGGAGAATTTTCCATCTTCTAAAGGCCTCTTCCATTTCTTTCTTCAAGGGCTTGAAGTTCTTGTTGTACAGGTCCTTTACTTGCTTGGTTAGAGTTACCCCCAGGTATTTTATGTTGTTTGTGGCTATTGTGAAGGGGGTTGCTTCCCTTATTTCTTTCTCAGCCCATTTGTTTGTTGTATGAGGAAAGGCTTCTGATTTTTTTGAATTAAGTTTGTATCTGGCCACTTTGCTAAAGGTGTTTATGAGCTGTAAGAGTTCTCTGGTGGAATTTTTGGGGTCGCTTATGGATACTATCATATCAACTGCAAATAGGAATAATTTGACGTCTTCGTTTCCAATATTTATCCCCTTGATCTCCTATGCCTAGACCAGCTGGGACTATGGGGAGAAATTCTCATTTCGATAATTATATTAATGTTATGTGAATGAATAGGTAAATATGCGTAGTGGAAACTCCTAGATGCTAGAAGCTCACAGCTATCTCATAATTCAAAATACATTTAGACTAACTTTAAAAGTTCCCAATAATTTCTCACAATCTCAAGGTCATTTAAATGTCCAAAGTATTTAGTCTCTTTTGAGAGTCCAGGAAATTCCTTATCCATGATCACCCTTCAAAGTGAAACAGCAAATTACATACTCCCAATACACATAGTACATGTTGTCATTCCAAAAGGAAGAATGAGAGAGAGGATAAGGAGCGAAGACCAGGAACCAACAATGCAAACACCAAATCCTGTTGATCTGTGCCTTGTGCTTAGAGCTTCAGTTTCAGAAGGCTTAGATGGCTCTGTGCCGCAAGATTTGCTGCCCGAGACACATATTTATTTCTTGGACTGATCCCACTCCCTAGATGTTGTTCTCCTTAACAGATGCCCCATAGCTATGGAATCTCTAAAATGTGTGCCTTTTTACAAAAACCTATGTTTTACTATCACAGCCTCATACATTGGTCATTCACAGTTCCTTTTCTGGTGGCCAGGCCTAGCACACATTGCCCTGCTTCAGAGGCTCTCTGAAACCACAGAGGAGGAATACCCAACCTCCCTCTTCCTTGCAAATTTCATGAATCCCAAACTAGGACCACTGGACATCAGGCAAAATTTGACTGGAAACTTGGGTGAAACCTCACCACGATGGACCACATGCAGTAGCTCTTGTTTGTATTTTCTCTCTAGGATCAAATTCCTTAGGGCCCTCTGTTTCACCCCTGGAAAGCTTATGTGCATAGCATCTTGTCCTGAGAGCAACCTTTCATTCTTTCAGTGCAGAGCAGAACTTTTCTCAATGGAGTTGATCTATTTATCACAGCTTCTTTTCCAACACGTCTTTGGAGTAAAATTAAGCTTTCTCATGCTGTTTTACTTTCCAAGATGTATATTTTGTATTTCTTTTTTAATCACTTGCTCTTTTTCCATTCCAGATTTTCATTAGAGTTACCAATAATAATTATACCACAGGCTCAATGTCATATCTTGAAATTTTCTCTTCTAAGAAAATTAGCACATTATTTTTAAATTTAGATGCAGGCAGGTTCTCAGAAATCAAGCAGAAGACAGCTGGATGATTAGACAAATTATTACATTAATGGGTTCTACCCAGTTATTAACCAAGTTCATACATCCTCCAGAAAGCTCATGAGCCCTCCGAGGTCCGAATCACTCTCAGCAGTACTGTCTTCCTGGCTTCTACTAAAATGGCTCAGTAAGTTGTGCTTACACCATTCAACCACTTTTCTAGTCCAAAGTTCCTAACTCTTCTACCTTCTCCCAAGAAAAAAGTTGGTCAAGTTCACCACAGCAATATCCCATTCTTGACAATAACTCAATACTAATCAGTTTTTTTTGTCAGCATGACAAAATGCCATTACCAAAGGCTACTTAAACAGAAAAGGTTAACATTGGCTTACGGTTCTAGGGAAGTCCATAATGACACAGGAAATATGGTAGCAGACAACCAGAGAAAGAAGGTAAAGACATCACATCACAGTTGTACACAGGAAGTAGAGAAAGTAAGTAGGAAGCAGGATAATGCATAAAATCTACCCCCAGTGATGTTCTTCCTCAACCAAGTTTGCACTTGTAAAAGTTTCATAACCTCCCTAAACAACACCACCAACTGGAGACTAAGTGTTAAATCACATAAACTTATGGAGGACATCCATTATTTAAACCATTATAATACACAACACAACACAAATATAAATAGTTGCTATATTGGAGGAAATTTTCACAAGAAAATGTCAGTACATACACAATATAGACAAAATTATTTAATACAAATGTATTTTATATCCAGGGTTAGTTTGAATTGTGAGGGCAGAATCCAGGAGCATGGAAGGTTGACTGGAAGTCACTGTGCCATTTGTACTAGAAGTGCATGTGTATTAGCACTCTACCTGGAATGCAAAGAAGTACTACATCCAACATGGGTTGTTCTTAGAATCATGACTAGTTACAGCAAGTCATGAATGAATAAAGGTCAGACACATAGGCACATGTACAGAAAAGTTGGGTTCCGGTGTGCTGTGCAAACTGTAATGGAGCCATACCAACTACCACAACAACTTTGCTGTTTATTATATGCAGTATAGGTGTAGGAGTTAGAAAATCTTGGTAGAAAGTCTCTGTAAGCTAGTAGCCTCAGTCTGTAGTCACCCCTGGAGCAGGAAGCTACAGTGGGTAGTTTCTATATATACTGATATAAACATTCACACTTGGATAGAGAACAGCTTTTATTTTTATGACTCCAATCTCAGGGAAAGGCTTTGCCAATGCTTCATGACCTGGTTCCTTAGTCCTTGACATGTCTGGCTCATGTCAATAATATTCATTCACCCAGAACTTGACTTCACTCAACTCCTTACAATGATGGCTATAAATATGGCATGTAGTATATATTGATTATTGAGATATGTGTTATTTATGATACAGTACATAAAGTTAAAGACTTATCTTGGCATATACTGTTTATCAAATAGGTAAATCTGAAATTATTATATTTATATTATTCCCTTTGAATGACATGAAAAATTTGGATCAGTGGGCTGTGATGACTAGAAGAGTATGCATGAGAGTAGTCTGGAATCTTAAAAATAATTAACAATAATAATAATAATAATAATAATATTGGATATTCTGTCCATATTTTCTTCTGGGCCATGAATAAGGCTACTTCCTATTTCTTTTTGAGATGACTGGAGACAAGGGACTTAAAATTGTCACTTTAATATTTTAACTTAGTAATAAGTATCAATTTCTAAAAAGGGAAGTATGTCCCTGTCCTCAGTTTGTTAATGACTTTAAAATAGTCTGTGTCTAGGTTATGTTTCCCATATCTTCAGAAAACAATTACTTTGTAACTACAAAAGGTAGAGAAGACAACTGGGAGTATTTAGAATGCATCTTGTTTCCCCATGAGGAAAAATATCTGTCAAGTATTCCTGAATGGTTTTTCCATCATGTTTCTTACCTGAATAAAGGGTTTTGATCTGTTACCTTTTGACCTTCATTAACATATCAGATCCCTCTGAACAACCACATAAGTACAGCATCCATTTCTTTCTGGATATGCATACCAAAACAGGTCATCAAAGCAAAATCCACGTTTCATTTCATATGTTATATCCGCCTATCTCCCCATATTGCCTTCTGTATGTATTTATTTTTCTGATTTACCATTCACTATTCTGCCTTCTGGTGGATAATTATCTTGTCTTTATTTTTTCATTTGATTATAATCTTAAATTACAGAAATTTAATGTAACTTAACTTTGTCATTACTTGAGATTTTAATTTCATTTTCTGTCCTTGAGCATAGTCATCATGACAAATATGATTTTATAAAAACATGTGTGTGGTCTTACAAATATGAAGCCCCTGTGTCTTCTCATTCTGTACTTAGTGTTGTTCTTCTAGGTTGACTTATATCTTCATCTGAATAGTTCTTTAAAGAGTGCAGGTATGTGTGCATGTGTGTGTGTCTGTGTATGTGTGTGTTTGTGTGTGCGTACACATGTTGCCAATATGGAGGCCAGCAGCTGTTGTCAAGATTTCTTTCTTAGTTGATATTTATCTTACTTTTTGACACAGAAACTCTCAGTATGCATAGAATTCAATGATTCAGCCAGAATAGCTAGTAAAATCCAAGAATCTATCTGCCTCTGGTCCCCTAGCACTGGAATTGCAAATATTTCACTGTCACATCTGGCTTTTACATGGATTCTGAGGATCTTAACTCAGGTCCACATGTTCATATGGTAGACATTTTCCTCCCTGATTTATCTCCCCAGACCTGTGAATAGATTTTGTTGATAGAGAATATATTTGAATACTGATTTGTGAAATATCTTGAGAACTCATATAATGGATTGTAATTTTCTTCATATAAGAATTAGTAGTTCTTTGTTCTTGCCATTGATTTTCTGCTAGGTCTATAAAGGTATTCATCTCAAAGATTACTTTAACCATGTCTCATGAACTACGACTATTTGCAACTGATCTGTAATAATTATGGTGAAGATTTAAAATTGGGGATGGAAAAGTGGGTTAGTGGTTAAGAGCACCGACTGTTCTTCCAAAAACCCAGATTCAAATCCCAGCACCCACATGGCAGTTCATAGCTGTCTGAAATTGCCAGGCATGGTGTTGCATGCCTTTAATCCCAGCACTTAAGGGGCAGAGGCAGAGGCAGGTGGATTTCTGTGAGTTCAGACTAGCATGGTGAGTCCAGACAGCTAGGGATACACAGAGAAACCCTGTCTTGAAAAACCTAAATAAATAAATAAATAAATAAATAAATAAAAATAAGAATAAATAAATAAATAAAATCATGTAGGTTTCAAGCTCTTACACTTTATATAAGCCAGGACTAAATCTGGATGGCTAAACTACTATGGGTTTTGGAACAAGTATTTTTTTTTTTTTTTGGTTTTTCGAGACAGGGTTTCTCTGTATAACAGCTCTGGCTGTCCTAGACTCGCTTTGTAGACCAGGCTGGCCTCGAACTCACAGAGATCCGCCTACCTCTGCCTCCCAAGTGCTGGGATTAAAGGCGTGCGCCACCAACGCCCGGCTGGAACAAGTATTTTTAAACAAAAGTCAACCTTTCACTCTTGTGGAAGAAGCTGAAGAACTGAAGAGAGGAATGCCAAGATCACTGGGTAAACAACTACTTCAATGGTAAGCTAGCTATCTCAAGACACCAAATGATACCACAGAGGATTTGCTGATGAATAAATCTACAAAGAAGTGATCTTTTGAGAATGGCATGATGAGCCTTTATCTATGCACTCACTTCTTTAACTTCATACATGAGCACTGCATTTGCATCACCCCCACCTCAGCCCTTCCAGTGTTCCCTACTCCAAAATTCATCTCCTCTTTAGTTATTACTAATAAAGACACACATACATGCATATTTATGTACACACATACAGTATTTGCACCAACTTCATTTAACTGTGCTGATATATATATATGTATATATATGTACACATATATAATCACACACACATATATTCATACATGTATATGTGTGTAGGTGTAGATGTCTATGCTGTCTATGATGCCTATGATGTCTCTATGTCTATGTCTATGTATATACATAGGTGTGTCTAGGTATGATCACTTGGAATTATAAACAATCTATATGGGAATTTGTCCCTGGAAATGACTAATTCTCACTCTCTCAGAAAGCACTGATCACCTGTAGCTCTTTATCCTGAGGTGGGACCATGTGGAATTTCCCATGTTGGGAATTTCTCCATGGAATTGCCCAATGTTGACATGTCAAGTGATATTGTTATTATGCTGGTCTTGATTAAGATTCCCTGTCTTTCTCTCCTGTTCTTTAAACTTTTCCAGCCCCCTCTTCCACAATTTTTCTTGAGCCCTAGGTTTGAGGTCACATTCAAGATGTATCAGTTGTACTAGGAATACCACAGTCTCGTATTTTCTGGATTTTAAACCATTTTCGATCTCTTCAATAATATCTACATGTTTCAAAAAGAAGCTGTTTTTGATGGCAGGTGAGAGCTGTGCTTACCTGTGAGCATAAGGATTAGTATAAAGGATTAGGAGAAGTTAAATTGGCCTAGGAGAAGAGCTGTGGAAATTTCTCCTCTAGTGTCTATGTCCTCTCCAGATATAGATACTTAGCTAGGTTTACAGGATCAGGCATAAGTCCCTCCTTTTGTGCTGGCTTTAAATACAATTAGACATGTGTTGGGTGCCTCCAAGATAAAAGTGCTATTATTCCACTGTTGTGGTTAATGTACTGGTCCAGGCATTATTGTGGTTTGAAGGCTTCACTAGTGATTGCTTTTCTCCATTGGCAGCTTACATGGCTATTTCTGATACTATGACAGGAAACCTTCAGAAAGGAGAGGCCTTCTATCAATAAATCATCCTGTGCTATTTCTATGAAGTACTGTAGTAACACAAATTTTTTAGTAACAGAAATAAATGGGAATAAAGAATTAACAAAGTAAGCAGATAAAAGCCACTGTTGAAATTCTCCTTCTATGTCTTTTCTCCAGTCACTTCAGCAGACATGGGAGCTTCATCCAACCAACTAGAGGAAGCTCTGAACGCTTAACCTGAGTGAACTTCAGTTAAAGATCCAGATGCAGCAGGTTAGTGAGCCTGAATCCAGGTGGTTTCATAATTTGTCTACTGTTGTAGAATCAGTTTTACCTCACATGACTTTTTTTGTGTAATACCCCTAAGAGTTCCCCTGGCAGGAATCCTGCAAACGTATTACTTTATCTTTTTATATTTTCTCTAATAATTCAGTCAGGTTTTAGTAGACCAGACAAGCAGGAGATGAGTTTTCCATAGCTATTCATTCTTGCCAGAAAAATCTCTGGATTGGTTGCATTTCTGTCTCGGTGTTAAATCTGTGGATTTTTTTTTCAGCTGAATGAATTCCCTCAATTTCAGGTTAGTGAGCTCTAGGTCCTTCCCCACATCTGTCCAGGACATGGGTTTGCACCTTGTTCTGTGCTCTGTTTCTGACATTGTCACATCAGCATCTCTATGGTTCCTGAAATAAAGGCACAGTGAATAATATCATCTATATTTTACATGATAAAAAATCCATGTGTGCCCAAATGTACTTTCCATTTGGTGGACTTGTTAGGAAATTTAATATTAGATGCTAAAATATCAGGTGTTGGAGCCAGAGCTCTTGAGTTCAAACCCTGATTTTACCACCTAACAGTGAAGTGGTGCTATAGAAAATATTTCATATTTTTTAAAACATTTAATGATTCAAAAATCTGTAAGTATTCCTAACTCCTCTCAACAAAAGTGTAGCTGCTTTATTATCGTTCTCAAAGTCATCTGACCTATGACCAACAATTATATTACCTGTGACTTATGAGATCTTTTTTCTCCTTTTTACATCAGTAAGTAGCTTGTACCCTATATGCTGGTATTGATTTTACTTCTCTTATGTAGACTTCCAATTCCCAGGTTTTATATTTTCATCCCATTTTCTAAAATCTTGGAGTATTCATAGTGAGTATTTATGTTATCTAGTATAGAATTTCCAAAACAATATTGTTTTCATTTTACATATTTATAAGGGAAACTATTGATGCATTATTAAGTAGGCTAAGAACAGCCTAAAATGTCACCTGACTATGACATTTTGAAAAATATTCCTAAAGTGTAACTTATTTTCAATTGCTGTATTCAACTATCTAATGCTTCCCAAAATTTTGATTAAATAGTGCCGTTTAAGAAATGAAATATAACTATGATTCAGAAGAATGCTTTTTTGAGACGATTATTTTAGCCCAGTGGACTATTTCTTGAGTGAATCTTGGATTCTTACAGGACATTTATGTTTCTTCAGATTCCAGCATACCTTTATAACACTTTAAAAATGGAATGCTCTTTGTTAAGTACTAAAAGGCACATGGGGAACTGGAGATGCTTCTCTCTGCCTTTGAATTACTTTCTTCACTTTTCAGGTCTTTGTTTAGTTTCTTTTTTTTTTTAAGCATTTATTTATTTAGTGTGTGGGGGTGGGTACACGCTGTGGTGCACATGTGGAGTTTAGAGGGTAACTTGCAAGAATAAGTATCTCTCCTTCCAACCATATGAGTTCCAGGGATAGAACACAGGTCACCAGGATTGGTGGCAAGTGCTGTTACTTGATGAGCCACCTCACTGCCCACTTTTCAGTTTCTTCGTAATATCTATATCCTCACTTTGCCATTGACCCTGATGCCTTTTGTCTGTATCGAGGGAATGACAAAATCAAAGCTGAACCCTTTTGAGTGAACACAAATAAAGCAGAGCTCAGCTGACTAGATGTTTAAGAGAGGTTGGCTGTGTGTCTGTGGGTGGCCTGAGATTGTCATAATCCACGATTAGTGGAAACACACCTGGACAGATGCAGGAAAGAATGAAGACAAATTAGAATAAGAGGAAGCTTCAAAGCTGAGCTTTCTGTGACATACAAGAGGCCATATGGAAAAACTGTGAATGCACTTCTTGTTCATCAGTACCGCCAACACTGCCCATGAAAAGTCTGTCATCATATGCCACTGCTGAGGTGTGAATATGGGTAGCATTCTCCCAAGGCATGGAAAAAGAGAAAGTCCAAGGTGGCACTGATGTGGACCTTTCAGAGGTGGAACATCTAAGGGGATTGTGGCATAACCTCCTTTCACCCCTCTGACCATCTCCTGTGGATGGGTATGTGCATGAGTTCCTTCAAAACCAGCTCCCCTGACACTCCTAGGCTCTTGTGTCATGCAGTGACACAGTGAGGACCAGCCCTCACCAAGACTTCACCATTTACTACAAATTTGCAAAGTCATGAGCTAAATAAACTTCCTATCCTATTGAACAGCCTATACGCTGTCCTAATTATCTCTCTGGTGTTCTGATAAATAACATGGATAAAACCAACTTGGGGAGGAAAATGTTTATTTCAGCCTGCAAGTAATAGTCCATCACTGAGGAAAGCCTAAGCAGACAGTTAAGACATGCACTCGGATGAGAAACTATGGAGGAACACTGCTTACAGTTTCTTGCCCTACCCTCTGACTTGCTCGCTAGATTTCTTATACTACCCAGGCCTGCCTGCTTAGTGATGGTCTCTGTTACAGTAGGTTAGGCTCTTCCACATCAGCCATCAAAGAAATCTCTCAGAGACATGGCTCCATGCCAATCTGATCAAAAACATTCTTAAACTGAGGTTTGTTCTTCCCAATTCAGCACAATTCCTAACTCAGAACTGAAGAGATCTACAACAAGAAATCCATGGAGGCTGGAAAAGGTGATCTACAGAGTCAAGGGGAGCAAGTCATCTGTGAGAAATCCAATAACAGGACATATTCTACTTCACAGACTTTCCAACATGAGCTTTCCACTATCCAGTCTAGGGGGCATAATTGAGAATCCTGTTCCTACTTTGCTATGCTGACCAAGTGAAGAACACTCTATTATAAAATCATAAGGACATAAGAAGAGGAACTAGAAACTCAGGGGACTGATTGTGTCGTGTTCAAAAGTCATAGCTACAGTCAGAATGGCAAGATGGTAATTCTGATTCCCAGTTCATTTTTTGCTGCTATTTCCTCCTACAAAGACAACATTTTACAGTGGACCTTGTTTCTCATTGGACTCCTGTGCCTCTGGATAATCCAATAACTAGGACACAATTTCATATATTCATGCCCGTAAAAATTCTTTTTTCTAGCTATCACTTCATTTACTTATCAGAAACTACAAATGAGTGGTCTGGAGTCTAAGTTTTATTTGTTAGGACTGAATTATCAACAAAGCTAAACTCTATCCAGACAGTTACAGTCAGGGGACTTCTGACACTTGGCAATGAGAATGAGTAAAGCTTTGTTTGGTAGCAAGCCAGAGAACAGCTTGTTGCTTAGCGTTTTATCTTTACCCATTAGGTACCAGGAGCAATTCCCAGCTACAATTATCAAATGTCAGCAGATGTTGACAAACATTCCCCTTGGGGTCAGAGATGAGAGCAGGACTGATTTGCCCCTAGTTAAGAATCACTAGTGCAGCAATCATTTCATTATCTAAGAAGAACCCAAATCCTCTGCCTGTCAAATAGTGTTTGTACAGCAAAAAACTGATTCAAGCTCCCCCCCCAAAAAATTCCACTGTCTAAATATTACATTAGACACTTTCCATCTTTTTGTGAAGCTATTTTTCTTCTAGCTGACAACTGGGCTTATTCTACAGTATAATGTATACAGCAAACAATGAATTCCTCTATGAAAATTTAAAATTTATTTTATACTAAGTTTTGTGGGTAAATATTTGTTCCCAGGAAAAATTAACAGAGATCATGAACTAGATCTGAAAATGTTCAGATGTCCCAAATAAGGAGCTGGTTATAAGATGGCCTCTTTCCTTTTCCACATGTATATTTCCCATAAAGACACACTTTAGTGTTCTTTCCTGTTCATAAAGCCACATCACAGGACAAGACAATTGTGATGTAGAGTTGGCTGACACATTCATTGATCTGAAGACACTTTATCTAGCTGCAGGTTTATATCCTCTTGTGGCAGTTACAATAGGAAAGAGATGTTGAAATGAAAGAAAAGCTGGGCTTTCTTAGTTGAAAACATATACTCAATATTGCTTGTCTATATCCTCCTGACACATAGGAACAAAGAGTATTATCATTGAAGATGTAAATTTCTCTGTAGTCTCCTAAAACCTTTCCATTCTGATACTCTTGGTATTTTAGTCTTCGAATCTCATCCTCACATTTTTTAGAAACACTCCCATTGGTAGTGGTAGTAGTAGTAGCAGTAAATAAAATAAAAACAAATAAACCAGTAGAGGACAAAATAAACAGAAATGAAGACTCCAGCACAAGGAATGGGTTACACCTAATTGAGTTGCTGTCCAAAGAGGCACCAAGGAAACACTCATCTCAAATTCATAAATTATGCAGTCACGGACTGTGTAAGTAGGAGAGAACATTTCTGATTCTATGGATCAAAGCCTCAAGAGACCATTGTCCTCATAGCTCTGCTGTAAGTTTAAAGAAATAGCAAACCAGGCTGAGCCTGGGGCTCAAAGGTGGAGCATTTTGCTGGTCTCCACAAGGCCTGGTTTTTCCATCTCCAGCTTGGGAGGGAATAAAGTCCTGGAAAAGACTTTGGAATGTCCTTCTCTGAAGGCTGTTTCCTCTTAGTTCCTTACCAGTTCCTCTGCATTACCTCCTCACTCCCAGTTGTTACTCTAGTAGCAGTTATCAGCCTTCCCAATGCTGTGACCCTTCAGTGCAATTCATCATGTTTTGGTGATTCCCCAACTATAAAAGTATTTTGTCACTAGTTTATAACTGCAATGTTGCTACTCTTGTAAATTATAATGTAAGTATCGGTATTTTCTGATGATGCTGAATGACCCCTATGAAAGAATAGTTTGATCTTCAAAGGGGTGGCAACCCTTAGGTTGAGAACCACGGCTCTAAAGACATTTGAAATTATGTGTATTCTTTGATGGGTCAAGAGAAGCCAGTTTTCACACACTGAATTTTGGCCTGCACAATCTCTGTTCATTAAATGAGCAGAGATTGTGAAGGTATCACATTTGATACCCCCTGTATCTTTTCAGTGAAACCTGTCACATTTTCCTCTAGTGTTTCATCTGAATCCTCACAGCTCAGAGGATTCAGATGCAAGCTCTGCCCGACAGAGCCCTCTTGTCCCTCATCAAGGCACCTGCTGTCATTTCTCATCATAGATTAGAGTTCTACAAGGCATTAGACTGTATTTTATTCCTTTATTTAGTACTTGTCTCCTGCGTCCATATAAACTCCCCAGAGAGAGAAGCTTTGTTGTTACTGCTCTATGTCTAGAATAATGCTTAGATATCACTAGGTGTTCAATACATATTAAGAAAACATATTTCAGTGCTTTTAAAAAATACTTCTTTTCATATATCATTCCATGAATCTAGAATAATTTAAGATTTCAATATGCCTGTCAGAATCTCATATAGTGCCTAACACATCAATGATAAACCATCACTGGCTAAATAAATTGTTATTTTTAAAATATATTTTTAAACACTTATTTATTACTTCAAGTTACATCTCCATCACAATCCCCCCCTCCACCTCTCCTAGACCCCTCCCCAACCACCTACCTTACTCCTCCAGTATGGGATGCCCCCACACACCAGCCCCCTTAGTTTATCAGTCGTATGAGTGATAAGAGCTTCCTCTTGCACCGGGGACCTACATGGTAGCTCCACTAACAGGTAACAAAGTCTGTGTTCCTGATCTTTTGGTCTGTTGGTTGTAGGACAGTTATCCTGTACAATATGGCTAAAACCCAGTTATAAATGAATAGATGCCATGTGCATCCTCTGAGTCTGGGTTAGCTCACTCAGGATGAGCTTCTCTAGTTCTTTCCATTTGGCAGCAATTTGCATGATTTCCTAGTTTCTGAGAATTGAGTAGTATTCCATTGTGTAAATGTACCACAGTTTTTTTAAATCAGTTTTTAGTTGAAGTACATCTGGGTTGTTTCCAGTTTCTAGCTATTACAAATAAAGCTGCTATGAACATAGTTGAGGAGATGTCCTTGTGGTTTGGGGAGGAATCTTCTGGGTGTATGCCCAGGAGTAGTGTGGCTGGGTCTTGAGGTAGAGCTATTGCAAGTTTTTTAAGATATCACCAGAATGATTTCCATAGTGGTTGCAAAAAGTTTTCACTCCCACCAGCAATGGAGGAGGGTTCCCCTTTCTCCACACCTCACCAGCATGTGCTGTCATTTGAGTTTTTGATCTTAGCCATTCTGACAGATGTGAGATGGAATCTCAGAGTCATCTTAAGTTGCATTTCTCTGATGATTAAGGATGCTGAACATTTCTTCAAGTGTCTCTCAGCCATTAGAGAGCTCTCTTTTGGGAATTCTCTGTTTAGCTCTGTTCCCCATTTTTTGATTGGATTATTTGGTTTCTTGGTGTTTAATTTCTTGAGTTCTTTAAAAATTTTGGATATTAGTCCTCTGTCAGATGTGAGGTTGGTGAAGAACTTTTCCAAATCTGTAGGTTTAAGTTTTGTTCTAAAGGCAGTGTCTGTTACCTTACAGAAGATTTTCAGTTTTGTGAGGTCCCATTTACTGATTGTTGGTCTTTCAGTCTGAGCTATTGATGTTCTGTTCAGGGAGTTGTCACCTATGCCAATGAGTTTGAGGCTTCCCCCACTTTCTCTTATTAGATTTAGTGTGTTGTGCTTTAGGTTCAGGTCTTTGATCCACTTGGACTTAAGTTGTGTGTGAGGTGATAAATATGGGTCTTTTTGCATTCTTTTACATGTTGACATCCAATTAGACCAACACCATTTGTTAAAGATGCTTTCCTTTTTCCATTGTAAAGTTTTGGCTTCTTTGTCAAAAATTAAGTGACCATAGGTGTTTGGATTTATTTCTGGGTCTTTTATTGGATTCCATTGGTCACTAGTCTGTTTCTATACCAATACTACACTGTTTTTATTACTATTGCTCTGTAGTATAACTTGAAGTCAGGGATAGTCATAACTCCAGATATTTTTTTTAATTGTACAGGATTGATTTAGCAATTTTGGGATTTTTTTTTTCATATGAGGTTGAGAATGGTTCTTTCAAGGTCTGTAAAGAATTGTGTTGGTATTTTGATACATTTAATCTGTATATTGCTTTTGGTAGGATGGCCATTTTATTATGTTGATTCTACCTATCCATGAGCATGGGAGGTCTTTCCATATTCTGATGTCCTCTTCAATTTCTTTCCTCAAGGACTTGAACTTTTTGTTGTATAGGTCTTTCAGTTGCTTGGTTAGAGTTACGCTCAGGTATTTTATATTATTTGTGGCCATTGTGAAGGTTGTTGTTTCCCTAATTTCTTTCTTAGCCCATTTATCTCTTGTGTAAAGGAGGGCAACCAATTTTCTTTAATTAATTTTGTATCCATCCACCTTGCTGAAGGAGTTTATCAGTTGTAGGAGTTCTCTGGTGGAATTTTTGGGGTCAGTTCTGTATACTATTATATCATATGTGAATAGAGACAGTTTGACTTCTTCATTTCCAATTTATATCCCCTTAATCTCCTTTAGTTGTCTTATTGCTCTAGCTAGAACTTCAAGTACTATGTTGAAGAAATATACAGAGAGTAGGCATCCTTGTATTGTCCCTAATTTTAGAAGAAATATTTTAAGTTTCTCTCTAGCTAATTTTATGTTGGCTATTGGATGGTGTATATTGCCTTAATTATTTTTAGGTATGGTCCTTTAACGCTAGCTCTCTCCAGGACTTTTAGCATGAAGGGGTGTTGGATTTTGTCAAATGCTTTTTCAGCATCTAGCAAGATGATTTTTTTCTTTCAGCTTTTTTTATGGGTGTATTATGCTGATGGATTTTCATATGCTTAACCACCCCTGCATTGCTGTCCTGAAGCCAACTTGATCATGGTATATGATATGTTTTATCGTGGTATATAATAAAACACAACTTTTGATGTGTTCATGGATTCGATTTGGATGAATTTTATTGAGTATTTTCACATCTGTGTTCATGAGAGAAATTGGTCTATAATTCTCTTTTTTGTTGGGTCTTTGGGTGGTTTAGATATCAGGGTGATTTGATGTCATAGAATGAGTTTGGCAGTGTTCCTTCTGTTTCTATTTTGTGGAAGAGTTTGAAGAGTATTGGCATTAGCTCTTCTTTGAAGGTCTGATAGAATTCTGTGCTAAATCCCTCTGGCCCTTGGCTTTTTTTGGTTGGGAGACTTTTAATGACTGCTTCTATTTCCTTAGCTATTATATGGCTGCTTAATTTGTTAACCTGATCTTGATTTAACTTTGGTAGGTGAAATCTATCAAGAAAATTGTCCATTACCCTCAGGTTTACAAATTTTGTACAGTATAGGTTTTTGAAGTAAGACCTAAAGATTCTTTGGATTTCCTCAAATTTATCCCTTTTCATTTCTGATTTTGTTGATTTGGGTATTTTCCATCTGCCTTTTAAGTAGTTTGGCTAGGGGTTTGTCTATTTTGTTGATTTTTCTCAAAGAACATCTCTTGGTTTCTTCAATTACTTGTATTGTTCTGTTTGTTTCTAAGTTATTGATTTCAGCCCTGAGTTTGATGATTTTCTGTTGTCTTCTCCTCTTGGGAGAGTTTGCTTATCTTTTTTCCTAGTTCTTCCAGTTCTGCTGTTAAATTGCTAATATGAGCTATTACCGTTTTATCTTTGAAGTCAATTAGTACTACAAACTTTCCTCTTTTCACTGCTTTCATTGTGTCCCTTAGGTTTGGATATGTTGTGCCTTCATTTTCATTGGATTTTAAGAAGTCTTTGATTTCCTTCTTTATTTGTTCCCTGGCCCAGTGGTTATTGAGTGAAGAGTTGTACAGTTTCCATGAATGTGTAGGCTTTTGGTTATTTCTGTTGTTGTTGAAGTCCAGCTTTAATCCATGGTTGTTTGGAAAGATACAGGGGCTATTTCAATATTATTGTATTGAATGAGGCTTGTTTTATGACTGACTAAATGGTCAATTTTGGAGAAGATTCTGTGAGGTGCTGAGAAGAAGATATATTCTTTTTTGTTTGGGTGAAATGTTCTATAAATATCTGTGAAGTCCATTTGGTTCATTATCCCATTTAGTCTCATTATTTCTCTGTTTAGCTTCTGTCTCGATGACCTGTCCATTTGTGTGAGTGTGTTGTCGAAGTCTCCCATTATTAGTGCATAGGTATCAATGTGTGGTTTAAGATTTGGTAGTGCCTTTTTTACAAATGTGGATGCACTTGTAATTGGGGCATAGATATTCAACTTTGAGATGCCATCTTGATGGGTTTTTTTCTTTACGAGTATGTAATATTCTTCCTATCTTTCATGACTAATTTTGGTTCAAAGTCTATTTTATTGGATATTAGGATGGCTACTCCTGCTTGTTTCCTTGGACCATTTGCTTGGAAAATCTTTTCCCAACCCTTTATTCTGAGGTAAAATCTATCTTTGGTGGGTAGGTGCATTTCTTGTATGCAGCAAAATGATGGGTCTTGTTTACAGATCCATTCTGTAAGCCTGTATCTTTTTATTGGGGAGTTGAATCCATCCATTGGTCTTGAAAGATATTAATTACCCTAGTTTGTTATTTCCTGCTTATTTTGACATAGGTAGTGGTAGTGCATTTGTGTGTTTCTTTTGGTTTAGCTGCAGTGGAGTTATTTGTTTTCTGTGTTTTCTTGGGTGTGGTTATGTTCTCTGCGTTGGAATTTTCCTTCTAGTATCTTCTGTAGAGCTGGATTTGTGGATACTGTTTGAATTTGGTTTTGTCATGGGATATCTTGTTTTCTCCATCTATGGTGATTGAAAGTTTTGCTAGGTACAGTAGTCGGGACTGGTACCTGTGGTTTCTTGGGATTTGCAGGACATCTTCACAGGCCCTTCTGGCTTTTAAATTTTCTGAGAGAAAGTCAGGTGTGATTCTGATGGATCTTCCATTATATGTTACTGGGCCTTTTTCTCTTACAGCTTTTAATATTCGTTCTTTGTTCTGTATATTTGGAGTTTCAATTATTATGTGGTGGGAGGAGTTCCTTTTCTGGTCCAATCTATTTGGTGTCATATATGCCTGTTGGTCTTTTACTGGCGTCTCTTTCTTTAGATTTGGGAAATTTTCTTCTATGATTTTGTTGAAAGTGTTCCCTGGTCCTTGGAGTCTGTAATCTTCTTTTTCATCTACACCTATAGTTCTTAGCTTCCAGATTTTATTGTTTTCTTGGATTTATAGGTAAGAACTTTTTTAGATTTCTCATTTTCTTTGGTTGTGGTACTGATTTCTTCAATAGAGTCTTCCACAACTGAGATTCTGTCTTCCATCTCTTGTATTCTATTGGTGACACTTATGTCTTTAGTTTCTGTTCTCTTTCCTTGATTTCCACCTCCGGGATTGTCTCTGCTTGTGTGTGTGTGTGTGTGTGTGTGTGTGTGTGTGTGTGTGTGTGTGTGT